>JAQGBH010000964.1:0-39084 GCA_034698265.1 Sminthurinus aureus | reverse complement strand
TGCTAAAATTTTAAGCAGTACAGGGGGGTCGAAAAGAAGTACTGTCCTTCCTAAAGCAGTACGTCTGGCAAGTATAGTCATGACCCACAACCGTATGTATCTGTGGTGTTACATAAGGTAAACGTAAATAATAATAGTGTAAAATCGGCATGGGGAAAAATCGAGGATCGAGAATCGAAGATCGAGTAAAAGTACACAGTACACCGATATGGTGACAGAAAGAGCAAGAGCAAGAGAAAGAAAGGGAGAAGGAACGAGGACACATTCAAAGATTCACTAGAAACTAGAAACTAGAATTTCAAGGTATGTGTCCTCTCTGAGTCACTCTAACTCTGAGTGAAAAGGCATTCACGTTTTTGGTGATTATGGATGAGTCTTGAATCTAGAATCTAGAGTCTAGAGCCTTGAGTTTGGAGTTTGTAGGACAGAATTTGTGGATGGCTCACTACTTTTTCCTCTTCTTCTCCTCGTCTTTTTCCTACGACGACAACTAGAACGTCTTTCCAGTTTCCAGTCGACAGCGTCATTGGCTCGCTGTCCTCTTTATATACACTCATACATCTACTTATATTCTCAATATAATATGTAGATTGTAGATTGTACATTGTACATAGATTCATACTTTATATGCAAACATTTACACTTGATAGATATTTGTAGCTCTTGTACATATAGGCTTGCAAGTGCATGTTGTTATCATACATCATACATATGGATTTTTGGTTAGCGTTGTACATTCTACATTGTACCAGTTCCAAACTCCAAACTCCAAACTCTAAACTTGAATACATATTATGTACTTGAGCGAGTTAGTGTTGGAGTAACATGTGCATGTAAACTGAAAATAACATTTCTCTACATTCTACATTCATCCTAGCATGCATAATGTATAATGTATAAGTAATCTATAGATATGTAAAATCGGTTTGCACTGCACATTACATGTATAATTCAATTCTGGTGTGGAATCTCTAGCTTCTCATTTCTCAGTACATAGTTAATATGCATAATATGTAGTCGTGGTTATGTACGTATAGGCTACACTGTATACTGTATACTGTATAATAAATGAAATGGCTGTACTGCAGTGTACAATTCATCTGAAATGAAATGAAGTTAAAGAGATGGAAGAGGAAGAGCGGAAGGAAGGCGTGTAAATGAGAATGCAAATGTAAATTGTCACGGAGAGAATGCTGTTGTACGTTATACACTGTACATTGTACCTACATAGGTTATACGAAAAGGAGAATAGTTATGTAAACGACCATAGTTATGCATATCTGTACTATAAACTATAAACTACATATCTCTGAGATACACGCGTTCGATGCATTACATTCTGTACCACTATATCCTTTGCATGAAAAGATATGAATAAACATGTACCCTATCCTAATATACATATTGTAAGTAGAAATAGATTTTTGAGGCCTATTATTAAATTTGTGTTAACATATTATACTTATACAATCTACAGTGTGTTGTATGTAAGTAGGCGCATAACGTACACACTATACACTACAGCGTATACAAGACAACTATGCGAACAATACACGTTCTTTTGTTTGTCACTTTTTGTTCAGGTTTCATCCCAAAAGGAAAAAAAAAATGGAAGGAGAATAACAAAACAAATGGTTTCTTATATAATCAACCTGCTTTACATAATGAATGATAAAGAACTCTAGAATCTCGATTCCAGAATCCAGAATCTAGATTCTAGATTCTAGAATCATTTCTTGCGTTTGTTCTCTGCAGTCAGGTTACATTATCTCCAAATTAGGTTAATGTATAGTCATAAAGAAAATACTAGAACACCTTTGCATTTCTCGTATTAAACAAAACGACACGACACGACAAGACAAAAGAATACATAGACAAAGGAACAAAGGCAATCTTAGCTCTAAGGCTGATGCTGAGAGATATCTGTCTCATTTTCCTATCCAGGAACCAGATCTAAAAAACATAAAATTCCTGGAGAAAGTCTTTGCCACAAAAGCAACTTCAGAGCAGTCTTTTGACTAAAATATGAAGCTTTGCAGCAGAATTCACGTACCCTTAAATTAAAAGCAACAATTTTTACACTCCGTATAAAATGTTTTTAATTACATGAAAATAGGAGTGAATGAGAAAATAAATGTAAAAATGCCTACTCTATTTCTTAAACCTAGTATAACTTTAAAATTCTTAATTTGTAATTGATGCTGTGAATAAATTTTTCAATGTTCAAGCAATATTAGTTTATCAGTGAATTTTTCAACCAGATATACTGCATTTGTGCTAGGGCTTTATGCACCTATCCTAAGTATTAAAGCGAAACTTGTTTTATGAAATTGTAGTCGTTAGTCTAATTATTTTAAGTATTATTGTCTTTTTGGTTCACAAATTCTGTATTTTGCAGAGGTTGTGTACAAAGAGTTGTTTGGGGTTGCGTGTTTTTCAAAGGCGGTAAGAGAATACCGGCCAAACGGAAAACGAAGATTTTAGTTAGAATATTTAGAATTTAGAACTGTCACCTCTTACACTCGTGCTTTGGAAACTGTGTGTAAAGTATTTTACTAATTGTGTTGTCAAATTATAATTATCAGTCACGATATTTTTTGTATCTATAGATAACTTCAACTATACTTTATAAAGACTGATTTTCATTTGGCGTTTGAAGTTCAAAGGCATCAAAAAAGTGGTATTTGGTAAGTAAGTAAAAATAATATACGAGATTTTTAAATACATTTAACAGCTACACATGCCAAACGTTACATCATCATTTTTAATTTAACTTTGAATTGGATTTAACTGTGTTTCTCTTATAGTTTTTGAAGTCAAATAAATTGTACAAGTAATAATAATGGAGCTCTCCACCTTGATGGAATCAAGTCTTGACGACTTCTCCAATACATTTGAACAATCTTTTGATATTCCTGGTTGTGCTTCCAACAATTCAGATAGTATATTGTTCAAGGTACTCTTCCCTTCAAATTAGTACACTTCATCATATTAACTTTTAATATGTATATAAGTATGCATGTATGTACAGCCTTTTAGCCACACTTATGAAATGTTTTTTTATGGTACATTATTTGTTGTATATTTTTTTGTAGCCCAGTGAAGAACGGATGAGATATCTACAAAGTTTATTACAACAATTGTATCCAGAAATGTCTGGATATTGGGCAACTAGTGGTGATATTAAAGGAATAGAAAAAAGTGAGTTCATGTAATAAAATTTCTTATTATTTGTAGGAAAATTTTTAAACGTGATGTCATTCATGTTCGTCTATAGTAAAAGTATTATACCATAAACGTGATACTTTAATATTTCAGATTGTATCGAGGTTTCCGAATGGTTTGGATTATCTCCTAATGAAGAAGTTGTAAAGGTAACATTTCAAAAAAATACGCATAAATGTGTACTAACCCTAATATAAATCTAAAATCTACAAATATAAAGCTAACCAAAACATTGTTTTTTTATTTTTTATGTCTAAAAAATTTAATTAGGGAAATGGACCTGTAGAAGACCAAGTATGTTTTTGGTGGAATGTAGTAATGGCCCTTAAAGAATTCTGTGATACTAAAAAGTTTTATACTGAGAATACTGAAATCCCGATGTTTGGTCAACTTAAGTCTTTGGTTCTTCGTAGTAACGTTGTTATTGTAAGTATAATATTCTAATCTGTCGTAATTTAGGGTATTCTAATTTTAAACTATAACGTGTTAAGTTTTGAAATATTTTTTTTAAATTTAAACTCGGTTACTTAATACCTGCAATCTTTGATTTTAGGAACTGATTCGCTTTTCGGATACTTTAGAGAACATTCAACCAGCTTTAAAAACTCTAACAAATATAGTTAATGTTGCAAGTCAAGAAGTTGAAAGAATTAGAATTGTTCTCCATGAAATAGCATCAAAGGTATTATTGTACTTTATGCACACTAATTATAGTAACATAGCGGTAATAACAAGAATAATCACATAATTTTGTTACAAAATCAATGACTTTATTTAATGTTATTATTATTCGTGTATATTTTCCTTTAAAAAAAGGATATGCTGTTCGTGTGTCTTACTGAGCAAGTCAATCATGAGAAGCGGTACAGAGATTTAGTTCTCCAAACATTTAATCTACTGGACTCTTTTTTGAAGCTGTATTTTGTTGCTTTACCCAAGGTAATAGTTTCTTCTTCTATCAAAGTTATCAATGTAACATTTAAAACGAATTTTGGAAGTTAGATCAAACTATTATTTACTACATATATTATCATAATACAACCTTTTTTAATTTTTTTTATGAATACAGGAAGGATGTGTGAAGATCCGCAAAACACCAGCACAAAAACATTCTTACGAAGTTGATACCATGTTAAATGATATTGAAGATATATCTAGGAGTATTAGAAAGGTAAAATACATAATATATAGTTTAATTACATGTGTTATCATAAACGACTTATGAAATTGATTGAAAAACAAGAAATATTTCAAATGATACTATTTTAAAGGTTTTTTGTTGTTTTTCAACAGATGATAACTTCAATTAATGGTCTTAAGGAAGTTTTTCGTGTAGTCAACAAGAAAATTGAAAATGTGGTAGAATTTCGACCAGCAACTTCTACACCAACTCTACAATATGATGCTAACTTCATGATGAACTAAGCTGTAAATTCGGTGATATTGTGATCTTTTTTTCTATTACACAGTGAATTATTTCTTCGCTAATTTACACTACGCTACTGAGTGATGATGTTACATTTCTCATAAAAAACTTTCAACTGAACTCGCATCTTCATGTATTTCTTGTTATTTATTATGTATTTATAATCTTCACTGTGCTGTGTCGATTATTATTATTACAAAAATAGTACAAATGTAAAATTTCGTAATTCAACGAAATGTACAGTATAATATTATGTACTAACGTAGAATTAACATGAATTCACACAATTTATATTATAAATTATAAATCGTTTGAGTTCATTCCAATCGGTTGAAGTATATATATTATGCATTACGAGTATAAAGTTTAGGACTCTCGTCTAGTTTTTTAAGAGTACCCAGTATGGCACCGGTATGTTGACCTAAACTAAAGTATTTTTTTTATACAGAGTTAGGTTTAGAGTAAATTATTTAAGAAATTTACAATACTGCAGTGAATTCGCAACACGCAATAGTTTAAATACTTAATTATTTATGTAATTTATAATTATGCGTTATGTAATACATGTCCAATATATAGTAACTATTTTGTCAATTTATGTGTGCTGTTAATTTTTTCACATTACACATTAGCCATGCATTGCAAATTGTAATTTGAAAACCACTTACTGTTGTAATAATTCTGAATGATAGTTACTCGAATTGAACTATTAAATGTAATGTTGCAGGATGTGTATTCAATCAATAATAATACAAACATAGAAATGTCTTCGAAATCAATTTATTTGAAGTATTTTTTGTCATTTTATTTACAGTATATTTTCTCGCTCTACAATTTTGATGCCAAAAATTTTGAAACGATTTAGAATTTAGAATACTTAAATAATTATCAATAATACAGTAAATAGTAAATAATAAAAATATTTTGAGCTATACATAGCTTTTTGAGGGTACAACTATTTGAATATTATTATCAAAAAAATGCTCATTTTTATCGAGTATTGTTAAAACTTAAGAGGTAATACAAGTATAAATATATAGAAGAGGGCGGATTAGAGTTCAAAGTTAATTTTAGGATTATATATTATTATGATATATATACCATCGCCAAATGTAATTTACATGTATAGATAAATTTGGATCTCCCTGCCTTTATTGCTGTAGAGCTCTTATGTATTTTGTAAATGCATGTTCTTTCTCGGAGAGATATTACCATATTTGATGCATGTGTGTAAGATGTAAGTACAATGCACGGTGTAGTTTTTTTATATCTTTACCCTTTACATGGTGTATGGTATTCGTTCATGTACTTTAAACGACCACATATTATGTATAGAGTTTTCACACATTTAACATGCTATACCTCAATTCTTCTCCCTTTTTCTTCTCAATCTGTCTCACGTGCATAAAAAATTGTCAACTTTTCTCAGCATGTGTGACCAAGACAGAAAGGACAAAAAATTTTGTAAATGAGGAACACTCTCGAATCTAATTCAGTCGGAGCACATTTGCATCTATTTATCTTCGTATCCATCCTCTGCACAGTTTTTTTTGTATCCTCGGTCGTTCGTATTTTTAAACCCTTTCCTCCCTTTGCCTGTGCATATTTTCTGTTTTCTATTACTCATTCACTCACGGTTTAGAAAATGAAAATAAGAGTGCTCATGCACATTGATATCGTAGTAGAAAAAGCTAAAAGGAGCTAATATTTACCATGTTAAAACACAATACTTCCAACTTTGATGCACATACTTCAAAGGGCTGAAAAAACTTTACATCAAACTAAACTCTTCCATACTAGAGCATTTTATCTGGTCTAAGAATCTAGATGGCCAAAACTCTATACAAAATGATACATTTTTCTTATAATAATTGTTTTTTTTATTGATTGGTGTCCAAAATCCATAGACCAAATACCTGACCGTTTTCCTTTTTGTATACAATTTAAAGGCAGCTAAAGTAGTTTGAATTCGGCCATCTTTACTTTGAGAAAAATCCATCAACTTATCATCATCTGTAAACTGTATACTGTATTTTCGGGATATTGTGTATAAATGTAAATACTGAAAGTTTTCACTGCACTGGGTGAATATTTGATTACCACGGGTGCATACTTTATTATTGTAAATAGTTGAAGGGTACTTTTAGGTTTCAGTTTTGAATTTAAATTCAATGAGTTTGAAATGAGCTGAAGCATCATTGTCAAATTGAATGGGTGTGATTTAGTATTATGCATGATCGGTTTTGCTCACGATCGATTATACTTTAAATAGAACCTATAGATAGTAGATGCATATATTTCAAAGTATTGGTTGATGATTTCAATAGAAGCGCATCACTTTTGGTAATGCAAGCGACACTAAATAGACGCATTCAAAGCATGCTGAGAGAAAGGGTTAAAAAATAAAGGGGTTTAGACATGTACGTAGATAGATAAATGGCACACAGTAATACCTAATTTAAAAACGGTCCATAGATTTTCCTACGCACAAATCGTCTTTTTCCACAATCGATCTGATTCAATATTCAATAGTATATATATATGTTTTACCTTGAGCCTCGAGTTGAATCTTTTGAATTGGAAATTGTTAACATGCTGATGGGTTGTCTTTTTACCAGTGATTTGTAAGAGGTTGGAACTTGTTCCTGAACTCCCGAATCTTATAAATGCTCACTTTTCATACTTTACAGTTATACAACTAGGTAGATACTTTTTATAACAATCAAGTCTCCGTTATTTTTGCTGCCTGAGCATTGAAAATAATAATAATTATTATTATTATTATTTCTAGTTTCTGATTGGTAATAAGAAACAAGAAACTAATATGAGGATATGATGGCAGGAGTGCAATTAGAAAGCAAGAAATTAAAGGAAGCTTTTTTTAATTTCCTGATTGGTATTATAATTTAATATTATACAACAAAAATACTCCTCTCTTCTACAAAACTGCCACACTGTACAATTGCTAATTGCTAGGAAGCGAGAAAAGTTTCATCCGTAGCTATATTTTATCATTTTCGAAAGGATTTGTAATGTTTTGCTTCTTTTTAGATTTTATACTGTTAAACACCATGAAAAATCTTTGTTTCCTCGCAACTGTTCCCCCTTTTAGCGGTAGATGGCTATGATGAACTTTTACAAGCTTCTTACATTCGCTCTCGTAGATTCGAGACAATACAATACAAGCCAAATGAATAATTGTGCATTTACTACTGAAAATTGTATAGGTAAAATGTTTTGTAATGATCCTTCTTCTTCTTTTGTGGTTCAGGAAGCGATTCATGCTTAATAGTTGAATTGGTGCTCACAAGTAAATTTGTTTTTGTTTTAGACGACAGTATTTCCCAATAATTAAAATTTCCAAGTGGATGTACAAACTAGAAATTACGAGACTCGTCATACGTCATACAAATATAATAATGATAATTACTTGTGAATCCGTAGATTTTGTACAGTTTTGTAATATGTATTCTACATATATTTAAGGCTCATAGGTGATTTTCTTCCTGTTTTACCTCAGCATTTATAATAGATGTAGACATGAGGATTTCCAAACTATGATCAATGCAGTGCATCCTGGGTAATTTTCATGAGGGTGCAATGATGATGCAACTGACACTGACTGCTGGTGCTTAGCAAGAAGATGATGATGACAATGATTCTTAAGGTGTAATATTCATGTACATAACATGAATAAAAGTTTACATACAATGTACAATGTACCTAACATGCTAAATACATAATATGGAAAAACGTAATGTGTTTTGGAAAATGTTTTGCATGTCTTCTTCTTCTTCTTTTTCTTGTTTAAATCTTTCAAGACGGAAACGTTCTGTTATGACGTGTCTATGTGTATCGTGTATGTATGTATTTATGCGTGCATGTAACTATTACATATGTGTGTTGAAGTGTTCCGATGTACGATGTAACTACTTGAACCTCATGATAATAATAATAATGACCATAAACTATAATGGTTCATTTGGAATTCTTTTCAGTACCTCTGAACATGTGCAAGTCGCACATTCATGAAATACGAATAACGAATAACTACTTGCCTTTTCCAACGATGAGGATGAGGAATGATGAGGACCCACAATAACTACAATCTACATTCGTAATATATGGACTTTTCATGAAGAAGATGATGATGAGTGTAATAAACCGGGAAATGAGTATTGAGTATGTGGTAAACTCACACCAAATTTAAATTCAGAAGGAATCTGTGCGTATGAAAAATGATAAAACTGCCATTTTCTATCGAAAATCCAAATATTAGTACAAATCAACTCGTATTTCTAAATTATACACGCACGTGGTTTCAGCAGTGATTCTATTTTATTTATAAATACAAATCACCTTCCATTATCTGTATTTCCATTTATTATTGAAATATGAGACGATTGAAAAATAAACAAATTTTGGTCTAATAATGTTTTTCATCTTTCTGATTTGAGATTTGGCTTTTAGCACAATATCCAACATTAAGTAAATTTAGTAAATTGCTGCTTTTGTATTTTGTACCAATCACAAGTCATTTTTTCTCACACTTTTTTTCTCATTTATCCTTTCGGGTTTCTAGATTTTCGTACAGTACTACGATGATTTAGCTGGAGTTGTATTCGCTTATTTTTGAAGAAAAAAACCCATCAGAGTACAATAGAGTCTATTGAATAGACCGATCAGAGATCATATCTGATAATAGTACGGGTAGAGCCTAGAGTGTAGATTTTAAAATGCTTTTTACAGAAAGGAAACAAGAGAATATTGGGAAATAACGGGACAATTTTACCATATTACAAATTACAAGTGAGCGAGAATGGAAAGAAGAAGAAGAGTAAGATAAGAATAGGAGTAGAAATGGAAATAGAAATAGAAAATAGTCCCTTTGTATGCACAATGTACCATGTACATTGTGCATGGTACAGGAGAGGTGTGCACAATGTATACGTATATATGTGCATTTGTATTGTATTTATATTGATATTGAACAAATATAAGTATTTTGACTAATGTGCCTAATAGCTACATATGTATCCATCCATCCACTCCTTTTACACACATATGTAGCATGTAAGTCTTTTGTATGCGGTATGCAACTGCCAAAGTTTTTTCCCTTTACTTCTTCTTTTCTTTCTCTTTATTATTTACTACGCTGGTTGTTGAAAAAGTTGGCTGGAAGAGTATCTCGTATTTATACATGTAGTTATAGATATAGAGAATACAGAGTACAGACTACAGACAATGAGTGCTAAGTACTGAGTATTGAGTACTGTAGGTACGTAGTTCGTAGTATGTAGTAAGAGTATGAGCTATGTTGTTAGGATGAGGGCAGCTTGGTTCGTTGGCTCGTTGGTTGGCTGGTGATGTGATGGTGGTGGTTAGTTATTTTGTGAGTTTTCAAGAGTTACTCTCGATTCTCGATATCCGGTGTCCTCCTGGCCTTCCTAAAAAACATCTTCCTAAAAAACTATTTTCGGTCTCTCGACTTAGGCTCCGGCAGCTGTCTTACACTCACACACATCACCATCACACATCCCTCTACCTAGTCCAAATATATCTTATGTATTCACACACACACACACACACACACTGTTTCTCCCTCCCTCTCTCTTCTCTCTTATACTTTCTAGGACTCTAGGACTGGCCCTCTATTATATGCATAGTATAGTTTTTTAACATGGTTATAATATAAAAGACTGACGGTTCTCATTCTTCATTCTTCACCACGGTCCAACTTCAAGTTGAGACTTGAGTATCCCTCTGTACTCTACTCTCTACTCTGTACTCTATTTGGTGTATGCATATTACATATTACCCAGTCTTACACATTCCGTCTCTTTTTATAGAAACAATCTATCTTCACACACATTTTCCATAACCCTCGGTACAATTCTTTGGTTTTTTATACATCCAAATGTACAGAGTACAATGTATGTAGTATGTACCAGTTACTAATGCTGGAAACTTACACATATTCAATATAAATAGATGTAGACCTGGACAATGTACATATCTATTATGATGATGTAACTGTGTGTGACCACACTTTAAAAAACAAGATGAAATTCATAAGTACGTTTTTTCTCATTTTTCACATCATGTATATTGTATATGTTGATATGTTGGAAAGTACATGCTACACACAAAGCAAAGGCTCAGGCTCATTCTAATTCTCCTTCTATTTGCTTCTTATACTTTTGGACTTTGAACGTAAATGTCGAATGTTGACGGAGGGAAAAGGGAAGGATGTACAAAGTACAATGTACAATGTACATTCTACACATGTATGCGTAAAAAAAAACGTGTAGTTTACAGTGCACAAGACAGCAACAACTGTAGTTTTTTAAAGTTCAGAACAAGGGATGAAGTAAATTCTTTACTATGTGTACATGCACTTGGTTTTTTTGGCTCCTTCATAATACATAATTATTTCCAGTCCAATTTTTTCCCAGACAAACGGTCAGTTCCATTCTACAAGTATCAAGTATGTAAAAAAAATAAATGCCCTTTGTATTTTTTTACATGCTATTTTGTTCTGTTCTCTGTTCTCTGTTTTCTTTTGGACGGATATGCACCATATTGTGAGTGTTCTTGTAGAAATATTGTTCATCTATGGTACAATTATCCTTTACAGTATGAATAGTGAATGACTCTGGAAGCTATTTTAAATTTAGTAGATGCAATAACAAATAAATAATAAACGTGAGCATAAATTTATTAAAGTTCATTTATACAAATGAAGACAATAGTAAAAGGACTCTGGAGTTTTATGAAATTATTTCAAACTTTGATTTCGATAGGGTGTGGAAGATTTGACTTGGAATTAGAATTGTAATAGCCAGAGTATATATTACACAATTCACTGCACAGTGCACAATGTACACGTTTAGTTTCAGGGAAGGACATAAATATAAAGAGAGTGGAGCGAAGCAACGGACGCCAAGTTGACATTGACATTGACAATAACAATTGACAGTGATGGCACTTGAAATGAGAGGCGGCCGAAAATAATATTTTGATTTCTCAAGTGAAGTGAAAGAACAAACCTTTTCTGTTTTATTATTAAAGATTGAGTTTACATACATACTTACATATGCATTGTACATTGTGCATTGGGGATTGTGCATTGAAACTCTAAATGCATTGTGCACGTAAGTATGATATCCATCCATAAAAAATCTGGGCATCCGTTTTTTCTTTCTTATGTGACATCTCCCTGAATGATCACAAAAGAAATGCCGCTCATGTCCCTTTCTAAACAAGCGAGAGAAAGAAACAGAAACACAAAGAAGCATTCAGCATTACTGGAAACTGGAAACCGGACATTTAACACTGGATATTGAACGTGTTTCAATATAATTGTGTATTTCATGAAACATTATGCGAATTGTATAAAAATATTTTGAATTCCTTTACCATTGCAAAATACTTACTAATTATATGCAACTTTTCATATCTCTGGTATTTAAAAAAATGTAGAAATGTAGGAACTACAGGTATAAATTTAGTAGTTGTTTAGCTGCTGAATTTCTAGGTACAATGTACCGTGTACGGTTTTTCAGTAGGAGAAAATAACTCGGCAGTTAAATGTGTCCACATGTATGTATGTAATACACGAGGGACTATATCAGTGTTACATATAGTAAATGGTGCTTAAAAGATAAAAATATTGATAAAACATTAAAAGGATGTTTTCTTTTCAATGGCCGCCTTCTTGTTTCTTGATTTTTCTGCATCTTTATCCAAATGGAACAAAATATTCAAAGGCAAAGTGAGAGCTTGCCTTCGTTGTCGTTCTCAAATCTCTCTCTCTTCTTTTTCTGGATTCTGGACTTCCACCCTTTCAGTCTCAGTCCTCTGTATTCAGATACTCAGACAGGCTATTTCTATTTGTATACCTTTTTTACTTGGCCCTGTAGCACAGTAGAGAGCAGAGATATGGAAGTCGTCTTACATCTTGAGAAACAGATATGCCGTCACTACAGCTAGCAGTAACCAGTACTTTTTTTATTATTCTTGTCGTAGTAGTAGTATGTCATATGTACACTTGTATTTATACTTGTAAGTTGTATGTTGTACGCTGTACGTTGTACGTGTTTCTCACAAGCGGAAATGTGAAATGTAGCTATTATGTAATGTAGCGTGCTCATGTTATCTCACACAAGCCCAAGAACAAAGTTCCGCCTTTTATTCCTATCACTTTTTCTTAGGGTTTTCTCAAAGCTAAGAAAGAGAAAGAGTGAGAGCGAGAGCAAGAGAGAGACAGAGTGAGTAAGCAAGCCAACAGGCAGCAGTTCTTGTACAAACACTTTAATACGTTACATCAAGTACATAAAGTACTCGATGCTCGATCATGGAAACAAATTAAAGAAAAAAACAGCTACATCTACCAAAAAAACTTATGTATGAAGCATCGAGCATCAAGTGTCTATGGAGTACTGAGTACTCAAAGAAACATAAACTATGTACTTATTTACTTTTATTTATGTTATTCCTTCCTTCCTACCAGTTTTATCAACGGTCAATCTTGAACCTTGAATCCATCCAATTTTTAGCATTAATAGTACATTCGTCACCAGTTCAGTCTTAAAACATGTACAATGTGTAACTTACATTGTACAGGTCATAATAAACATGCATATAATGTATAATTCTCTTCAGCACCAAGCACTTTTTCTTGCATTTTTTTGTACGCACATCTGTTTCATATGCAGTTTTTTCTCATGTATCCACCTTCATTTTTTGACAGAAAGGTTGCTGGCCTCTTGGTTGATTTTTTTTATCTGCAAAGAAATTGAATAATATTGAACCCCAAATTACGTACCAATTTTTTTATTTTTCAAGAGAAATAAATGGTAACTGTTTTAATTTTAATTTAAAACACAAAACACAAAACATAAATGTTGGTGGTCAAATTTCAATGAAGAATTTGAAATCCTTCACATTTATTGTCTAGAATCTAGAGACTAGAGACTACAAAAAAGATTTAAGCTCATATCCATTTTTACCATCAATTCCTGTACATACAGTTGTTTCAATCAAATTCTGAAAATGATTGATATTGATAGAAGCTCATGTGTGTAGTATGTATTTTGTATGGAGTATGGAGGCCTGAAAAAATGAATGAATGGACGAATGAATGAAGTGTGGTGGAAGTTGCAATGTTCAGTGAGAAAAAAACAAGTTTACTGTGGTCCTTCATATTATCATATGTACTACTTTTTACTTTATATCTTGTATATGTAGAATGTAGATATAGACACGCCACGTATAATATTCTAATAGATGTAGAATGCAGATACCCGGTATATTATTATTTCTATCATGATGCTGATGCTGATAATAATGCTGATGCTGAAGCTGATGGTGATGGGACCTTCAGGAATTTCTCAATGGAAAGAAAGGATTGAGAGAGGAAGAGAAAGAAGAAGGGACGGAGTGATGCGCATCTTAATCTAAGTGTTGTGTGTGAGTGTCTTACACATACAGTATATGAATTAATTTACATACACCACTGTAAAAAATTCATTACTTACTTGTACTTTCTATATCTACTATCTACTTTCTACAGATATTCTATGGTCTATGGTTGGTCGATGGTACGGTATTTATGAGGATAGTCATTTTTTGTGCATATCCATATCATTATCATTATCATAGAACATACAACTTGCTTAGTGCTTAGTGCTTACCTAACTTGGCTACCTTTTTCATTTACCACTTTCCATGTCCGGCGTAGTACAGGTAGCATATTATAATATTTGTATGTATCGTTACATACAAAACACAAAACGATTCATAGAGTGAGTATCTTAAAACGCTCATTTAGACAAGGGATAGTTTTTGCTTCTTTCTTCTCTCTCTCTTGAGACTTCAGAGGTTCATCATTACAGATACAGTAGGAAAAAATACAAGCACGGTTTGTGTTTTGTGCATGTGTGTGGTTTATCTTTTTATGGAGACTTTCCTGCTACAGATGTGTATCGTGCACAGTGCATAGAGTACAGTTTAGATTGGAAATTGGAAGTACACTGTTTATTCTAATGAAAACAATCATGTTGAGAGTTGAGATACGCTTGATAATGCTCATTTGATCTAGAACCTAGAAAATGTGCTGAGAAAATTGACCAATCACAAAGATGGGACAATGTAGATACAAACTTGTACAACATAATATGTACTCGTGTAAATGTGAAAGTGTAGAATTTATGGAATTTTTATGGAACAAAAACCTTTTTATGCAAATTAAATTCGTGTACTTCCATTTTACATACACACAGAATATGCATGGAATTTCTACTCTATTCCAACAAGTTATTTAGCTACCAATCCATGACCAAATCCTTTGTGTGCCCTGACATTGGTCAACAATACTAATAATACCAAATAAAAATTGTAATTTGTTCTCATTCCAGTTGAACATTTTTACTCAATTCCAAAAGTCACAATTTCCCTAAAAACATGCATTTAAGATACAAGATACGAATACGAGTCTTATTGTTATTCTTATTGTACTGAGAACTCGAAAACAGATGAAAAAACGTTGTTATTCTTATAGAATTCTGTCGGCTATTTCATATTTTATGTGTCGATATTAGGGAGGATGTGAAGTGTATTTTGAATTTTGAGTTTTGAATTTTGAAGGAACCCTGAACTCTAACCCGAAGGGAGGGAAAAGGAATATAAGTAGCTAGTTTTTTTTTCGTTTGTCATCCTCAAGATCTTCGACACTTTAAATCTTTACCACTATTTTTATTTTTTATGCTGTCCATTTACCCTTTCATTTCTTTTTTTTTGTACCACATTCTACATGGCTGTGTTCATTATATTACGCGTTCTACATACGTATAAACTCGAGGCTCGTGTAAAAAACGTTGTATGCTGATGTACGTTGTACCCTATCAATTTACATATTACTGTAAGAATTGAAAATACTCTCTGCCCATGAATGAAATTTCTATGTATATAAGGAAATTTAAATGTACATCAATAAAACAAAAGCAGATAGGCATAACATACAAATGCCTATCTGCCTCTTACATTTTAACTAATGTAGTGCAGTGCATATTATAATTTTGTAGAGCACATACAAATGGAGACTTGAGATTTGAGATTTGAGACCTGAAACTGGCCATAGTTGAATAATATTAACTCATTTTTACCCTGGTCATACAACACACAACATACAACATACAACGATGTGAGAAGTATCAGAGTTTTTCTAGAATATTATCATTATAATACAAAATTATTATGGTCCTTTCTCTCTCCAATATTATGTGTGTATTGTAGTATGTAGTTTGGAGGGATATTATAATATGAAGCTTGGAATGATGATGACTTTTAAAAGCTTTTGTATTCATGAAAAGTATGACATAGGATCCCAAATCGTTTCATGTGCAGTGTAAGTTTGACTATATGTAGAATCTAGATTCTATATACTAGATACTAGATCTACCAACGTGTGAAGGAAGGAAGGAAAGAGAGCGAGAATACCGAACAGCGAACAGACCAAAAGTCCCTTTTTTCTAAATAGCTGCCTGCGTGCAAAAAAACACACATTCATCCATACTCCATACATATGGTACGTACATGCAGTGAGACATAAAATGAACATGAAATAAAATCTCTCCCTCGGGTATCTCCCTTTTCCTTTGGTGACCTTTAAGGTCAGACATTGGTGATCTCGGGCTGACCTCTTCTCTCTTCTTTCAATTTTCAATACCAACCCATGCCATGCAAAACCAAAACTAGAGTTGGCTCTGTTACTGGTTCTGGTTCTGGCTTCTGGTCGTTTCTGGCTATTCAAGCTTGTTGGTTGTTTGTGTTCTCTTGGTCCATTTTTTCCCATTGGTTTTCATGCCTGTGAATATTTTATTTATGTGATACAAAAATAATAATATTATTATTGTATGCTTAATGCTCATGTTTCGTATTTCGTACTATGTATGTAGTTGATACATCTTCCCATTTACCCATACTCCATACATTTATTTCTAGCATATATATAAATTTATATTGTGTTATTAAAAGGTTAGGGGCTTTTATGTAGATTGAAGATTGTTCCATCCTAAAAACAAGGAGCCCAAAAATATGCATAAGCTTATGTAACATTGTACAGTGAACAGAGGATAAAGAATAGCTGATAGTGTGCAGTGTACACTGTATCTATATTATACCATGTAATAATATAATAGTTTTGTCCAGGATAGGATGGATGGGAAAAGATGCATGGACAAATAAAATTTAGTAGGGAAAAAGATATGTAAAAAGACCATGGCCAGAAATTTACATCCGATCCTCTATCCTCTAGTGATACATCACTAGATGAGATAAATGTGTACCTCGAGTTTGTTTCATTTATACAACATAATATAAAGATGTGTATCTGATTCGCAGGTAGAGAAAACTCGGTAATCTGTAACTTCTCATATGCATATTTAGCAAAAAGGCCATTATTATTATTATTATTATTATTCCGATTATTATTCCGATTCATGTTATGCATGAGCATTTGCATTTTCTCAAGAAGAAAGAATAAAGACCATTGGCCGCATGTATGTAAATGAAATGAAATAAAGGACAAAAAGGTAGCTACTTTTCCCCTGTCCACTTTCTCACACTGGAACAGTGGCACAGGCTAAGTCATTTCAGTTTATTCATTATTCATATTCCTATTCCTATTTACATATGTACATTTTACCTTCGAGTCAAACGAAAAGTCAAAGTCAACCAAAGTCTACCATTTGACGTTGACCATTCTGAGATTTACTTTATGCACATCTCCGATCTCCTTTCGGTGTATGTATTGTGTATTGTACAACATTCCACAAGTGTACCAATGTAAATCATGGAAAGGTATCTACATTTATTCAGGGTGTAATCCATAATCTATAATATGCTATGCATTTTGTATAGATCTGGATGAACCTTTCATGAACTTTCTTGTCTTAATCTGACCTAACGGGCTAACGACCACTAAGAAAATTTTGAATAAATAAAAGGAATCTGATTTATATGTTACCATTTACAACGAGTCTCCACAGAATTTTCATAATATAATGCGATAATGCATAATATATTATTATATGTTATGTATTATTTTTTCCATTGTCCAGAGTCCTGAATTTGAATTACATTTAAGTAATACGTCTATGTCTATATACTGTAAACTGTATGTCTGAGTAGGTAGAAAATCTTTGGTCGTCAATTAAAATAATACAAGGTTGTATTTTTTCAGTCCCTTTAGAATAATTTAGAACGAATCATTTATTTCATTTTGGTGAAAAGTGTTGACGGATTTTAATATCCAGAGGTTCGTACTTCTTACATTTGATACCGTATTGAGCATCCAATATCGAATATCAAATATCGACTAGCTAAAATATTATTTTGAGAAAAATGATATGATTTGATATGATTGCCTTCTGACACATTGAGTTTGAGCAATGCTCCGTTAAATATAGAATCAATATTATTATTGAACATGATAAAGGTTTGAAATTTGAAATGATCAAAATTATATTATTATATCTAACACAAAACACAATCACTTGAATAAAGAAAAAGGGTTCAGAATTTACAATGAATAAAAAAATAACACTAGACATCAGGAGAAGGTCGCAAGTTGAAAGTTGGAAACCCTTTTTTGTAAAAGGTGCTTGTGTATTGTATAGAGTATAGATTGTTCTCATGTGATCTTTGATCTAGAATCTAGAATCTAGAATCTAGAATATTACATATAATAATATATTCTCTAGTATCGTAATAGAAAGTTTAACCCTTTTTAATTTTTTATAGCTTTATAATTTTCTTATTTTCATCATAATATATCGTATTTCCTATTTACAGATGATGTACATGAATAAAGTGAATATTTTGCTCCTTAATTTTCTGTTTTTTATTATCATGATATTATGAATCATGACAAACTAAGAACAAGTAAATAAGTTGCATAAAACTTATAACTGGCCATTGGTGACAGTTATTTTGTAATAGATTCAGTACAAAATTCAAAATTTCAAAGCTTTTTACTATTTTTTATGTTCTCCAAAAAAATATAAAAAAATAAAAAAGCAAAATGCAAAAAATGGATTAGTATTCCAGTTTTTTAGAATTTAGCGTTAAGAATCCCTCCGAAAAGCCGAGTCGCCGAGTGGAGTTGTGATGTGGTGGTCCAAGTCGGAAAAATTCCAAAAGTGTTTCTCTTTCATATTTCATCCATTTGCCCAACTACATTGTACATATTTTTTATGCATTTGTATTTCATATTTTACATACAATACTAAATGTATGCATGGATTTGGTTTGAAGAGATGTGGATGGTTCAGGAATTGAAATGGACAGGTATATAACTTTTGACACGAGCTCAAGACCCTTTTTTATCATCCATTGTGAGATCAGAACCAGAACCAGAACCCCACATGGACATCGAGCACCGAGAGAGAGAGAACAAGCTGGAGATTTCTACCTTAACTAACCTTACCTTAACATAATATAATATGAGCTCTTCTCTTTTCATTCATTTCTTTCTATCCAAAAAGATTCAGCGTGTACGGTGATTTAAATAGCAAAAACCTCCATCTCTCCATCTCCATCTGCATATGTACATTGTATTTGTATGTATTATGTATCAACCCACTTATGAATTACTAAAGCACTTTTTATCCAATCTGTACAAAAAATGATGGTTGGTTTCTTCCTCACTTCTTTCCTTCTACCTAAAATCTACAACACGTACAAAGTTCTTCAAGTTCTTCTGGTATATATCCCTAATGCCTAATGCCGTCGTACAGAGTATTTGAGCATTTGATTATTCCAATCTTATATCTATCCAAAACACCGTGGAGTATGTAGATTGTAGATATGTGCATACGTACAGTTAGTTAAATTGAGATGAGTTGTTGTTGTTACTTCATCTAAATTCTCTTTTGACTCGTCAGTCACTTTTTGCTCCCCAAATGTCAATCATTTTCCCTTCTACTTTTTCTTCTAATGCTACTTTTACTATTTACTACCAGTAGTTTTTTATCCATCGTTTGCATAACAAAACATCGGCCTCGGATCCCGAATCTAGCATCTAGAATCTAGAATCTCGAATCCTCTAACAACAATAACAATACTATACAATATTATACCATCTGAAACTTTTGAACTTTTACACCAGGAAAGAAAGAAAGAGTGAAGAAGAAAAAAAGAAAAAGGGCAGGCCAGTTTGTATTTTATCTTTGTATTTTGTATGTACAATGTACAATGTAGAATGTACATTAAATATCACATAAAAAAACTAGATCCGGATATTAACAAGAAAAAACTAGAGCTAGCACATGGCACAGGTAAAAAACCGTTTTAAATACATGTAGATGAGCATAATTGATGTTATTTAATATTCAGGTATAAAAACATGATGTAGAATCTAGACTCTAGCAAACGGTTAACTTGAGACTGAAACTGAAACTGAAAATGATCAGTATAATATATAATATGGTACATATATTAAATGCATATTATATCACATGAACATTTGAAATTTGAATGAATTAGAAAAAAACTGCTTCTACGTTGTAAGTTAAAGAGCTGAATGCCCTTGTCTTATGTACCTTTGAATTTACAGTTTACAATTTACAATGCACGAATGCTGTTTTTAGTTGTTGGCCATTGAAAATAAATGTTTTTGGAATTTGAATCCGAATTTGAAAGTACATGTACAGCATTTAATTTAAAACACTGGGCTACTAAGCTTTGTATGATACACAAAAAATAATTTCTATTAACATATTTTTTGCACAGTACACAGTACAGCTTACAGCATACAGGCCGAATTTACCTCACACCAAGTAGATGAAGAGCAAAAGAAAATTAGTATTTGTGGTACATTCTGTTCTCTAAGAAAAAATAACAATAATAATAATATCATCCGCATAGCACGAGACATGACAAATGTATGCAAGAAAGAATTTTAAAAAGGGAGAATACAAGAAAAAACAGGACGGTCGACAGTCAAGACTCAAGACAGTAAAGTATTTCTCCTGGACTGTTCCTGCATACAACACACTATACATTCTATATTCTGTCATTTTACACCCAGTACCCCCAAAAATAGCCATTCGTTCCAAGTTAAAAAGTGAAAAGAAATCTTAGATTCTAGATTCTAGATGCTCAATGTACAATGCTCACTGCTCACTGCTCACCCTTTACTGTAATGCACGTATTCATAGCATCTCCGCCTTCTGCTTGAAAATATTCGGTTCGGCACTTCATTTTCAACTTTCTACATCTTAAAAATATGAATATTCGTATACCTACATGAGTAAAAAATAGTATACATGTAAGACATAAGTGTTTCGTTCTTGAGCTCTTTTCTTTTTACTCTATTTCTAATCGCCCGGCTTTGCTCGCTCCTCTGTGCATCAGTATTCAGTATTTTGCTCAGGTTTCATGACTGAGACAAAAAAACTATAATATATCTAAATTCTAAATGTATTATGCATATATTCACAATGTACAATGCACATAGCTTAGCTTTTGGTCTATTTTTCAACCTCTTTTCGTCATGTTTCAAGTATGTTGGATATCCCATGCAGGATATATGTGTACTTATCTATGAAAAGTGGCCTAAACCAATTTTATATTTTATGCGCTGCAATCGCAGAAAAAATAGAGCTGTGCACAGAAAAAATATTATTACACCACGAAATTTTTTTTCAATCAATGCGTTTAAATTTTTTTTCTTCCTTTGCACAGCTCTATTCTCTAAAATTTAGTTTTAGAATTGCCGCTTGGCATAAAATATAAAATTGGTTTAGGCCACTTTTCATAGATAAGTACACATATGATTATTTTTACCATTACAACGATGGTTCACTTGAGCTGAAACTTGGTTCTTGGTTTGGTTTTTTTGTGTGATGATCACTGGCTATTTTTTAATGCCTTCCATCTTCCATTCCTTCCCTTGAAAGTTTAAAAGTTTCCCTAGCTTCCACATGCATACGAAACGGACCCTCATCCAACATCCAACACATGTGCGATGTGCATATCATAATATTGTATAATATTATTATGTAAGTGCATATCCATCTCATCTGCAGTCCTCATGAGGGGATATTCAATTATTATTATGATATTCCACGTAGACTTTTCTACATTAAATTATGACCATTGTACCTTACTTGTGTTTCTCTCATACCTCATACTTCATACTTTATACTTTATATCGTACGTAGGATTACTGTGTATATAGCTAGAGTATATATCTATATCTATATAGAAGTACTACACACTACACTTTACACTTTACTACTTACTATTTTTCTTTCTTTTTTCTCATCACAATGGAATATAGAATGTAGAATGTAGAAGGACTGAAGATGGACCGAGACCAAGAGACCGACGAATTTCAAACGCCAGCAGAATATAATAATAGAATAGAAAAGAGAATAGATGGACTCCTCCAGTCGGATTTCCCGTTCGCTCGTCCATCTACAATCTACATTCGACATTCTAGATTCTAGATTCTAGATTCTAAATTCTACATGTATGCACATTTATGAAAGAAAAGGGAAGGTAAAAAAAGAACCAGGGGTTCATTCTTTCACTGTCTCTCTCAATTCTCAATATGATTATTATGTATTTCGTATTTCCATTTCTTTTTCAAAATGCCTACTGCCTATCGTACTATTGTGTCACACGCCTTGTTGTTGTGCTTTATCCATTCTTATGTGTGTCCCTTCAGGATTTCAATCATTCTCATTTAAGAACCTCACTGTACTAAAAATACATACTATACACATACTACATGTGATAATATTTAAGCTATAAAAAGGTTTTTGAAACGGCCACAAATACAAAGACAAAATATACACACCATGTAATCACTAGATTCTAGATACTAGATGCAAAGAAGAAAAGAAAAGACGAGAACAAGAGAAGAGGCATGGTCAAAAAACTAGGTAGAAATCGAAAATCGGAAAACCTATGCGTAAAACATTTACATGCAATGGATGTGACACTCACATGAACAAGAAAATTTCATGGCCTTTTGTATTCTGCATAATACTTTACACTGGATTGCAAATTCATTTTCTCACTCAATACTCAATTCTTCATGTCCATGTCGGAAGAATGGAATGGAAAATACAAATAAGAATACGAATACGAATCCAAAATGGACATTCTTTACGTGAAATGCATCTATCTAAATATATTATCATGTATTTTAACTGTCTGACTTGTGAGTTCCTCATTAGTACTACTAGAACGATTTCCATTTTCCACGTAGTATTTATTGCTTATCGTGATAATTGTGCCCTTTTCATCTATTTTGTGTAGATTGTGGACGGTTAAATACTCGCCCTCACACTACTCTAAAACAGCCATTGTTACACTGTTACATTGTTACACTCTGGAGTCGAACAATTTGTAAATATCACGTAAAACGTAAACGTAAAACGCACAACAGAAAAAAGCCTCACACAACATTCATCGTCCATCGTCCACCGTCCTCACAACAATAGGATTGTGCCGATGTACAAACTCCAGACTCGAGACTCGAAGCTCCAGACTGCAAGCGGACAGCAAAGGACATATTACTTTGGATAATATTTGTATAATATTTTTTTTCAAAGGCATTGTCCTTTCTCTGTCTGCATTACGCATTCTTATTCATTTTTACAATGACGAAAAGTACATACATTGTCCGTTGTCCATTGTCCAGTTGTTACAAAGTTATAGTCAGCTTTTGGAGAAACATCGCACGCGTCGGTGGTCGGAGTCGGTAGTCGGTGTTCTGTATTCTGTATTCTTTATTCTGCATACAATGCTAAATGTGCAATGCATGTGTATTGTGTACACATTTTAAACTGAATTGAACATAAATGTTAATTGTCTTTGCTACATGTTCCTTGTCCGTTTCCTGTTTGATTCAGTTTACCATATGAAAAATGTATTTCAGTTTATTTACTTTTGAATAGTAGCAAAAATTATTATATCTCTAGATTGTAGATATAATGTACAAAATGTACCTGCATAATACAAATAGGATGTGAAATGTGGAGACTGGAGACCTTTGTATCTATATTGTATATTGTATATGGTACGTACATATGTAGAAAAGGGACAAATGAATATAAATGGAAATAATCATAGATTTTTTGTAGGATAGTGGAAATGCGTAATGAATGGAAAAAATACTAATACGTAATTCTTTTTACTGGACCCTCGCTTCTCGCTTCGGGATGTTCGAATTCGACTTTATCATCAATATCAATATGAATATATCGTATGAATTATTATGGATATGACTTTACATGGAATGGCCAAATGAATATTATACTGACTACTCACTATTCCATGATATATGACAAAGTATTATCCTTGGATTATTTGTGAATGTCTAGTGTCTAGTGTCTAGTGTCTATTACGTATACATGGGATAAAGCAGTGACATTGCACATAGTGGACAAGGGTCCAGTATTTTTTAATCGATGGCAATAGGCAATAGAATTAATGGACAGAATAAAAACGACCCTTTTCATTTTCATTGTACGTCACAGATTACAGATATCTGTATGCTCTATTGATATCACTACGCATTTTCATCAGTGGTAATGAAAAGTGTATAAAATTGTATATTTTATATATCTACCCACTTTTACAGGAATACATGATCAATGATCTTGCTGCCGGTGAAATCGAGGGTTATCTGGAACTCAAAAAATATCCATTGGTCTTGGATTTGTAAAAGTCTATTTTAAGAATTTTAAGAATTGTGTAC
Organism: Sminthurinus aureus; assembly: GCA_034698265.1. Lineage (NCBI taxonomy): Eukaryota > Metazoa > Arthropoda > Collembola > Symphypleona > Katiannidae > Sminthurinus > Sminthurinus aureus. The sequence goes on along the minus strand of JAQGBH010000964.1, from coordinate 14,659 downwards.
ATTTTTCACATGATTCAGAATTACAAAAATCAAGGAATCAAGGAAAATCGTCTATGTAATTTTAGGTTGCAGAATTTTTTCTTGGTCACGTACTCTGAGAAAATATTTGGCAAGTATAAAGTTTGTAATAAAAACTGCGTACATCGTGCATCCTGCAACAACAGCAGTAACAATAAACAAGACAGAGGACACCAACAATAATACCCAATGTTCAATATTCAATACCGAGGCCAGGATCAAACTTTTTTGATAAATAAAACTTTATATATTTGTCTGTTCTGTATTCTGTATTCTATTTTCAGTAGAACGTTGAGCACCTTTGACCTCATCCCATTATGAAACTTCTATTCTTCTCTGTAGCTCTCGGTCATGACCTACTGCCGCACTAGGCACTATCGAGGAGGAAAGAGGGAGACGCATCAAAAAAAGAGAGAAAAACAGAGAGAGATAGAAAAAATAACCATCTGGCAATCATTGACAGTCCCTTCGTAATATCTACTTTGTACTTGAAACCAGGAATATGGAATATGGAATATCTGTATTTTGTATTTTGTATTGGTGTGTTACGTGTTACATCTCACCGTTTGTGTCAGTAGTCCACAGTCCGCAGCAGTGCGGCTGCATCATAACTACCAACTTTCAACCTATTGATTCGGTAATAAGCAATAAGCAATACGCAATAGTACTGGGTACTGGATGTACTCGTGTACAATAGAATTAATAATATTTGATGGTTCAGGTAAACTTAATGTTAGACTCTAGAATCATTTTTAGTAGAACCAGAAATTTTTATGAAGAATAAGTTAAGTTTCAAGTTTCTAGTTTCTAGTTCCAAGTCTCAAGTCTCAAGTCTCTTCATCATTTAAAGTTGTAATGCGGTAATTTAAAGGAAAGAAAAGGGAGAGAAAATCGCCCTTTGCCTTGCTTCCAGCAGTTTCTAACTTGGACCTTATTAAACTGATTGAACTTTGTACATCATGCGGCTATTTTGAAGCTTCAAACTTGATACAGAAAAAAAATGATGATCCTCTATTACGCTTTTCATTTTACACCATTTTTATTTTGAATTACATTGGATTTGAACAAAAAATATTTCTCATTATCAACTCTCAACTCTCCACTTTCCGGCTTTAAGAAATGATTCATCATTTATATATTATTATTTACCACAAGTCCAATAGATTCAGTCCCTTCAATCTTTAACTTGACTCTATTTTTAGAAGAGTGAGAAGATGAGATCAAAAGCTAATTAAGTAAATTAAACTCTTAAGTGGTCAATTATTTACAACTATGTTTCTACCTGTAATTTTTCACTGTATCAAAGTATTTATGGTCAGCCATTTTTTGACAACTACACAGCAAAGATTAATCCTCTTGATTTTTGGTGCTTGATAATTAAACATTTGACAAATGGGGAAAAACCACAGTTAACTCGTTAAAATACAGATAATAATTGATAAATACGTTAGCCCAGGATAGCAAAATACATAAATCATGATGAGAAAATACCCGAAACTTGAAACCTTTCACAACAAGTCATTAGAACTTGAAACGATTCGCTATTTATTTCGAGTGTGGACTGTGGATGAATCTATCTATGGAGTTTGTATATGTACCTCTACAATATTTTACGTTCAGCTTTTGTATTTTGAAGCATGTACAATGTTCAATGTTCATGTTGATTGTGGGCTGGTCGTAGAGGTTGTCCGTGCTAACAGACAACATTTATCGCTTCTGATTTTTTAGGTTTTCAGGTAAACTGTGTGCTCATCTCATCTTGCCTAAATGCTTTTTAACAAAACACAAAACGTTACACGTTACACAAATGTGGCACGAAGGATGCACCTTTGATTTGATTGAAAATTGTACATATTATTGACTGTTCATCCAGAAAAGTTGTTTCGTGTACCTCAACTACGCAGATATTTTTGGTTTCTGTTTCCATTTCCAATCTTGTTTTTTCTGTATATGTATCTAGTATCTATTCGAAATATAATATAACATTAAGTATTGAAATAATGGTCCTTTATATCATATAATAATAAATACCCTTTCCTTTCTTAAACTCATTATTTTATCATTAAAAATCCATTTTATTTATAAAACGGCAAAAGATTCAAAGGTTCTCCATTCTCCATTCTACAGAGTAACAAAGGGTTTCCTCTTCTTTTCTTTTCTTCATGACTCACGGTCAAGGTGGGTTTAATTGTACTTGTGCGGGTGCAGAAGAAGAAGAAGAATTTTCTCGCAGTTGGAAATTGAAACCCTTTTCATTACACATTATACAAAATACATTGAAGTAATATCTAGTTGAACCATCATCAGCTTCTGGTTTTTAAACCTTTGATTTTGATTTTTAATCCGCCTTTTTCTTTCTGATGAAATGAAAACGCAGAGCCCGTGTTCTTTTCGCGTGATATTTTATTTGTACCTTGTACATTGTAGTACATTGTACAAACCTGAAAGAGAAAACAACAGAAGCTAAAAAACAGATGACAGAATGGCCTGCAGTCAGCATGTAGTAGCTACTGCTTAATTCGAGATAGATACTTGTTGCGCTTCCTCCTTCTTGCCCCTTGTTTGTAGTTTGTACTTTGTACTTTGTACTTTTTACCCAGTTTTCAGTTTCCAGTTTCCAATTTTTTCTCTAAAAAAGAGGGTTCAAAATAATAGATAGATGATAAAGTGATTTTGGATGAATTCAGTTCAATCACGTACAGAACGCAGTACAAAAATACAGATGCCCCAAAGAAATTTAAACTAACAGAAAAATAAAAGGCTGAATGTTGAATGGATTGGATTGGATTGGAATGGCTATATCAACGTTCAGCGTCTTTTGATTTTTGATATTTTTGAGTAACATGAAAAACGGTTTCTCCTTTTATAAATACTTGAAACTTGAAGCTTCAAATCAATATTATTTTTGGTTATTTGTTTTCAAATATGATAAAGTTTCTAATTCTTGTACAAAAACAAGCCGTTTTACTTTCTATTTTATATTCTATAGGTACAACAAAAGATAAAAGAGGGAAACATGCTCTTTTTAACATTGAAAATGGGATTCAGACAGTTTGTAATTTCACCTTGTGAGTTTTGAGACTTGAATTTTGAATTTTGGCAATCAACCAGATTTTTTACTCAAAACTCGAAGAAGAATATGCACTGAGAATTATTGTGGCCAAATTTATATAAATTATAAATTACATTTAGTGAGAAGTGCTTATGAGAAAGAATCTTGTTTATTGCTCAGTGTACAGCGTTCAGCGTACAAATTACACATGCATACAGACAGACCATTTCAAAATTCAAAAGGTGCATTTTTACATTACGTTTTGCATTTCGTAAAAGCATATGGATGACAATAAAGCACATTATTACAAAACCTCGCGGAATGTAACTCATTTTCTTTTGAATTTTCAATGTTCAATGTTCAGTATTATTATTATTACTAGAGTGAATTAATACTTTCAGACAAAGACATTTGACATCACCATCATCATCATCATCATCATCACAACTCACGAGGCATAAAATTGATATGGTACATCTAATTTAATTATAACATTTGTATGGAATGGGGAATGAGTAATGAGATTCATCGTTCGTAGTACTTACATAGTACGCCTTTTGAAAATTCATTGGGTGTTGGGTGTTGGCACTAAACTTACGTCTTTTGATCAAGTTGGTCATCTTCAGACTTGTCTTGAGACTTGAATGAAGCGGAAGTACAAAATACAAAGTACAAAAATAAAAAAATCCTCTGCATTGTGTCCTTTGAAAATGAAAGAGTTCAAAACAATTTTCCTGTTCAAATCATCAGTATTCTCATCACAGGTCATTGTATTTTCATCATTTTTTACTCGTAATAAATAATAAGTAATGAAAAGGGAAGTCCTAGTGCGGTCAATAGGAGTACACTGAAAGGGATTCTCTCTCTCCCTACTCTTTCTCTCTGTATGTTGAATGTCTATGGAGTTTTTGTAGAATGAGGTGGAACACAAAGTCTAAAAATAAGTATGGACGACTCTTTAAAATATCTCAAATCTAGAATTTAGAATCTAGACAAAAGATAAAATCATGTTTTTCTTACTGTCAATTAAATAGGAAACTCTAGGGAGAACTGCGTAAAACTCCATGCACATGAGTTGTCCAATTCAACCTCGAGATTTTTAAATTCAATTCAATTTAATTCTCGGTCCTCAATTTTAATAGACAGTCGACTGCGTTCGAGTTCTGCATTTGTATTTTATAAGATTGAAGATTGAGGCAAAAGTCAGAGGGAAGACCAAAAACCAAAAAATAGCGTAAATCTCATTGAAGGATTTGGTTCGTAAAAATGGAACGTGTAAAATAGATATAAATTATAGAGCCATCAAGTTGGTTAAGAGATGGAAAATTTAGTAGTGAGAAATGTACACAAATTGTGTATTACGTACATATTACAGTTTAATAATGCCCTATTCGAGTTTTGAGTTTTGTGTTTTGTGTTTCAAAAAAGCCAAAGTCAAGGAGTATGAGTATGTGTGTGTGTTGGTTGTGTGTTGGTAAAATAAGAATCCATTAGGATGTTCGACTTCGTTCTTCGTCTTCTTTCCACGAGATAAAAATGAGCAGTAAAAAGACAAGATGGAAATGGCAAAAGTCGTCTTCGTCTTGATCCTCACATCTGCTCTCCATAGTAGTAATAGTTGTAGTAGTGGTGGTGAAGTTGGTAAGTTGGTGGTGGTGTTGGTTGGTTGGTAGTGATTTTATACAAGAGAGACTATAGAAAAAGAAAAGAGGATGCAAGGTTTGGTGATCTCCGATCTCTCTGTCTCTCTCTTTGCTGTCTGTCTTTCTTTCCGTCTTGGTTTGGTTCTTGATTCTTGGCATTCGGCCAGCAAGCCAAGAGACCGTAGCAACAGTGAACAGTGACAATTTGTGACATGCAAGTCCACTTTTCTCTCATCGCTTCCTTGATGTCTTCATTTCATTCAAATGTCTATTCAATTCTTTTTTAGCGTCTTATTTTTATACTTACTACTCAGTACTCAGCCTACCAACTCTATACTTTATACTCTTTTTCAATATACACATTGCACATGGTATACATTGATATTTTGTACATAATATAAAGTTAACTCCATTAAGAGACTACTTTTATTCTTCCTCCTCCTCCTCCTCCTTTGATTTTTCTCTTGTTTCTTGTCTCTTGTCTTGCTTTTTACTCTACCTGCACACACTGCTCACTGTTCATAGTCCTTTTTTGCTCTTTGCTCTAGTGAGCAAATTCACAAGTCTATTCTGTACTCTGTATTCTGCATTTTCTTCTCTATGGAATTGTATGGAATTGTCTTGCATTGCATTGTGTCTTGTATGCTGTGTGTACTACACACGTCTTTAAAGCTACATACTTTCATTGTGAAAACTTGCTCATCTTCAATCCAATCCAACACGTTGCAATCCACTGTCCATTGAAACTCCTGAGACAAGACAAGACAAGCCAAGCCAAGACAAAACAAGACAAGACGAGACAAGATAAATGACAAATGACAAGACACATAATGCATATCCACACATGACACATCTTCATCCATTCATTCATTCAATGTTTGTCACAATTCACAATACAAGGCTGTGACGCAAGACGTGAGACTAGAGACTAGTGACTAACGAGTCGAGTTTTGATTCCCCATCCTTCTGCTCATTCTCTTGTGCTTCTGATTATCCTAATTGTGACTTTAATTACAATTGTAATTTCAAATGCAAATTTAAATGAGATTACACACCCGTACACCATATACGTATACAACATGTACTTTATGAGCTGTCGCTTCAAATTTCAAATTGTCAACCTGTCTAACGGTAGTGTAGAATCTAGAAGTGAATTCTTGGTTGTAATACCTTGTCCATTGTAAAACATTATACGTTTAGGTTTGAGCAGTCCAACTTTCTGTTCTTTAACTTTAGAGCTTAGAAGGAAACGATTTAGATAGAAAGGAAGGAAGAAAGAGAACACAGTCGTATAATCCTTCTATTTTCTATTCTCAAGTCCAAAGTTGAGGTGGAGATAAAAACAAACAAATCTATTATGATGATGGTGATGTTAATTGTTTTTGTCTAATGTCTAATGTCTATGCTCCATCTTCTGCACTCTGTACATTGTACATGGTACTCTTTACATACAGTAGTTTTGACATTTGAGAAAGAAACAATAAGAATATTAGAGGAACTGGCTTCTGGTCTATTTTGTTGCTTAGTTTAGTTTGTCTTGGCTTGGCGGTTCATCAATAGACATTTGAAATCTCAAAGTCTTGAGTTCCGAGATAACTTGACTGTACACTATTCGCTGTACTCTTCACATTGTACATTGTACATTCAGAGTTCAGCATGAATATATGACCTCTGATTGTACATGTACATAGTACATAGGTAAGTATAATTGCAAGTGTATTCGGCTGATTGTACAAATACTTAGAGAAGTGTGTTGTGGTGAGTTCATGTAGAATATATAAATGTACAGAAATCTGCAGGAGTGGTCTTTTCCTGTCTCTTTGTCATCTATTATTCACCTTTCTCTATTCTCTGTATAAAAGTAAGTCCATACTCTGAGCTCTGTGTGTATTTGTACATCTACATGTAAAATCTGTGACAGGTTAAGAAGAAGAATATTCCTTGTTTACTCATGGCGAGTTCACTTATGCTGTACTTACGGATTACGGATGTACGGATGCTCAGCGTAAGTAGTAAGTAGTAAGTACAAAATGGATAAAAAGTAATCAGTATAATGTATAACGTTTGCTGTAAGTATGATTTGCAATGCTCAATGTACAACCAGAAATCAGAAGCGTACTCTTTCTATAAAATATTGTTGTGCATATATGAGAACAATTCACTAATAATATCAATAATAATAATAATAATAATAATAATAATTATTATTATTGATTAATTATTGCAAGCTCTTTGAATTTTTGAATTTTGAATGTCTTGTAAATATGTTGTAGGTATGAATTTTCAGAACGTTAAGCTTTGTTGGTGTTCCTTGGATAAAAATCAAAATGTATGTATTTTTCTATCATGTATGCAAGTGAAAGGTTTTGTGTTTTGTGTTTTGTATTTTTGTGTTTTGTATGGTTAATGGGAAATGCCAAACCTTTGGCATTTTATTCCTTGGGGATTTTACGAGGGAAAAGGAAAAGCAGAAGCAGAAACGGAAGAAAAAGGAGGAGGAAGAAGAAGAATCTATTTGTGTTCATTAAAAAATTGTCATTTTAGAAAAGGAGGAATCCATGAAATGTACCTTGGTTTCAAAATAATGGCATTCTATCTATAAATCCATATGCATGTTTGTATATTGTACAGTGTATACTCTGCACAGATATTCCGGACTCTTCGTCTTTGGAGAACAATTTGGAGAATCTCTTTCCTATGTATTACCATTTTTTTGTCTCAAGACTCTAAACTCTAAACTCGAGAGTCGAGTTTCTTGCATGCCCGACTCAATGGGGAAAATAAGAGAAGAGGTTGACTCTTTCAGATGTATAGAGAATGGAGTACGGAGAATGGAGACGACCATTTATATTTGAGACTTGAGATGAGACTCGAGAGTGTCAAGTAAGCAGTGAGTAAACATGGATATACAACGGCACTCACATAACAGACGACTTATGTCTTATGTGCAATATCTACAACCTACAACGTACACTTATGCAACTTGATTAAAATTCATGCACTGCGCTGAATATACGTTATACATAGGTATGTACGATGTACAACACTGTACATAAACGAATTTAAATGTACGTTTTACGTTTGTATATAGGTATAAATAAAGCACAGTGTAGATTACGTCGAGGATCCAGTCACAGAGTCAGAGTCAGCCAAAGTAAGAATGTGTCCTAAAAATACATGGCTCGACCAGGAAAGAGAAAAAGGACTAACTAACCCTTTCCTTCCACATCTTCCTTTCTCTCTCTCTCCATCTCCATCTCGGTTCAGTTGGTATTTTTTGCATGCATTTCCGTTTCAAAAAAATGAAACTGTTTCATTTAAAGAAACACATGCGGGCACAAGATTTTTTTCTCATGTTCAGACTTCTTTTTCATCGTCGTTGTCGTTTTGGTTGTCGTCTTGGTTGTCGCTCCGTTTTCACTACTTGTTTGCCCTTTAGACAACAAACTCGACTGTTTCTACTCCGTGGTCCATCCCCAGTTTCTGATATTTTTGTATCGTGCATCGTGCAAGTACCCCTATGCATGCTCGATGCTCCGATGCTCCGATGCTCGTAATGGCAAGAGTCATAGTAATAGAAATAGTAATAATAATACTTTTTCATGTCATGTCTTGTCGTGTACTTTTTTCTTGTAGATTGTAGATACTCTCATTTCTTCCTCTTGTCTTGACTCCCTTAAAAAAGACAGATTGCACACGAGTTGTGAGTACATGTCTAATGTCTATATGGATATGCCCGTTACTGCTTACTGCTATTTTCAAACACGTAGTATGTAGCATGCAGTAGTTATGTAAATTATTCAAGCAGTTTTTTAAACATTGGTCGAGTCTGGTTTGGTTTGGTTTGGTCTGGTCATATCCGTGTGCTGCAGTATTGAGCATTGAGCATTGAGCATTGAGCATTGAATATTAAGAATATTGTGCAAGTATATGGACAAAAACACATGCATAAATGAATGTTGGGCTACGGTCCTATTTTCGGACTCGGTGTCATTCTTTCGGTTTTCGATTAGGTGCTGCAGAACACAACCCGCTCTTTTTTCCAAATTCTTGTCATCACTTTCTCACTCTGCACACTGTACACTGTGCAGCATCCTCGTTTTTTCTCCTTGTACGGAGAGAGCCAGTTGTAGTAAATCTTCTACTTTTTCGACGTCTTCTACTGTCGTATGTCTCTCTCGATTCTCGAAGGAGAGATACTTTACATAATCCCCTGCATGTGATTAAGCCCTCAATGAGAATGAAGAGACGTTCTTATTGCGTACTGGAACACTGGGTTGTACGTTGTACATTGTATGTTTTTTTGTTAAATGTACCACTGATTGAGAATTTTGAATTTTGAGTTGCAGTTTTGAATTTTGAATTTTGAGTCACAGCAGAAATGAGGAGGAAACATCATAGGAGTTTTCATTTTGAAAGAATAGTCTTACACAACAGTTATAGAATAACCTAAAATTATCAATTTGTTCTGATTATCATAACACAATAATACAAGGTACAAAATACAAAGTACAAAGTACAAAGTACACACTACATGTAATATGTAGCATAAACTGTATTATTTATTTAGCACACAAGACACAAGACATCCAAAACGGTAACGTCCAAAACTTACAAGTCTTCTTCCGCATTGAGGGGAATTCAAAAGTTTAATGAATTTAAATATGAAAGAGTTATGAAAAAACGATAATTTGTACTTTGTACCTCTACCTACAAAAGATAAGCGAGTACCCATGAAAGAAAAATATATACACTGTACTCTGTACAACGGCCATCCGAACACACAGTTACTTTATATACAGTGTACACTTTACAACTTTACAGCATACATGAAATCCGACAACTGCTTTCATCCACGTCGCTGTCCCGTGCCTTATTATTCTGAATTTTGAATACTAAACTCTGAACAAAACAACCTTTGTAGTAAAAACACGAAAGGCTTTCTATGTAACATTTTTTACCATTTTTTATACATGTTCAGGATATAAATGATGATGCATTAAAAGCGTGCTAGTACTTGTGACTTGGTCATTTAGAGTCGAAAATATGACGGTTTAATTCAAAATTCAAAAGCAAGGAGCACTAAACACTAAACGTCGTTATTATTTTAAAAATTTCCCCATTTACTTACTATCAACTATATTCAATGAAAGTTTTCTTATGTCCTACAATAATACAAACAGCGCTGCATATATTTATTTACTAAATGTTTGTATTTTACCCAATACAGAATACTCACTTGATAGCACTACCAAAAATAGTGGTGCACGACAATGATAAAAAGTATATTATTAACTTGAACAGTTGTACAAGTGTTAAATTTGTGGTTGGTTTCAAGTGAATTTGACCACATGACAAGTACAAAATAATGAGAGAAATGATCAAAAGTAAAATTAAAACTTTGATGGTTGGCCATTAGTAAAATTACAAATACAAATACAGCTACAAATTACAGAAAGAGGAAAGAGGAAATGAACACGAAGTGATGTGGTAGGGGTAAGCCTTTTTGCCACTGCCATTGCCGTTGCTGTTGAATTATACAATAGTAAAACGGATGACTCTAAAGCTTCTTGCACAGATGTCAAAGTAAGCGAGAGTTTATGCGGAAGAGATTTTCCGCATAAAAACTACAAGTAGGACATTAAAGCAGGAACATAATAATTTATTTAAGCATGTTCAATGTTCAATGATCAATTTTCAACCCCATACACATGAATCATGAATTATTTTACTCTTTGGCTGTAATCTGTAATATTGTTGGCATCAACAAATAATTCATCTTTTTTAGTTTTTAGTTTGAATCTATCCAGGAAACTCAAGCTCAAGTCTCAAATCCTACAGTAGAAAATAATAAGGGAAAATGACTATTGTGTATTGTGTCATGAGAGCAACGTAGAGAACCCAAAAATAATTTCAAGATTTTAAAAGCAGAAATCTTTAAAAAAAACTGTACTCATTCATCTGAACACAATATACAATAATAATAATCAGTCCTCGTATTCTTTTTTATTATAGATGTAGGAAGTGGAATGCACATTGTTCAAATATCCATTATCCATTATGTATTATGTATAATGACAGGACGTTCAAATCTGTGTCTTAAATTCTATACAGTATACAGTATACAGTGTAATGTATACGCAATGCACTTGATGGTCGATGGTCGATGTTCAATGCTCGATGCAGAAGTTTCAAGGCGGATCAGGGATCATGTACAGGAAGATCAATGGTATCCACAGTCCGCAGTCCACAAAGCTCTGTTTTAAAACAGGGGGAGTTTAATAAAAAGCTTTTGAAAAAAATTCCATTCTTCATCTATGTGACATTTTCAGATGGATGATGAGACTAGAAACGAGAAACTAGAAACTAGCCAGAGCCAGAGCCGGGGCCAGGGCCAGTGAATCAGAAACAACCGAGTACACAAACTTACTCCTCCAAATTCTAAATCGTACTTATTTTAGTTAAAAGTGTAATCTTTATAGTTTATTTCATAATGATTCAGCGTGACCTGAAAAGTGCTTAAAAAAAGTAAAAAGTCACCTTGAAGCTTGAAGAAAAAGGAAAGGAAAATTTATAATATTATTCATAAACTATAAATGCTTGTAAAAACTTGTATAGAAATTGTACATGTACCCATTCATCTTTATTTACATAACCATTTACCTGTACAATACATAATCTCTGAGTGAGCTAAAAATTATTATTAAAAGATTTACAAGTGGTTTGATTTGAGAATAAAGATGTTTGATTACACTTAATTTAATTAAAATGAATGAATTAGCTCTCTCTCTCTCTCTCTTGTTGTCTTTGTACTTGATACATGTATTCTTCATTTTCATTTTTCACTGGTTCATAAAGAAGGAAATTTGTAGAGTGTAGAGTGTAGAGTGTAGAGTTTAGAATTAAATCAAATCAAAACAAATCAAAGGGGGTACAAAAACCCAAAAGATGCACAAGAAAGAAAAAGGTTGGAGTGTTGAAAATGCTGGTGCTGGTGATAATGATAATACGGCGACTAATGAAAAGACAATCTGTGTAATATATTAAAGACAACAAAATGTGTTCACAAATGTACATGTGTAAGTGAAAACAATTGAAACCTGAACTGAAGGAGTTGAACATTGAACAAGTCCAAAGAAAATGAAGCTGAATGGCCAGAAAATGGATTCAAGTGAAGCTTGTGGTCTCCCACGGACACATGTTTGTGTACCTCTACAATATAGAGTGTAGAGTGTAGACTCTACACCGTAGAGTGTAGAGATGTAGAGCAGAGAGTAGAGTGGAGTCAAGTTGTCTCATGAGGTTGTTTTTCTACATATATGTACTACAAAGTTTAAGCGAGAGAAAAGGAACAAAAGAGAAGAAAAAGAATTCCATGTCCATTGTCCATGGACAGCTCAAATCACTAAATCTGTTTTTGATACACCTAAACTTCATTACGTAATACTCTACTCCATTCTCCATTTTATACAATGAAGAACAAAGCAGGAAAATAAAATTCAAGGGAAAACAAGGACTTTGGCATAATCAAATCAACAACTAGTGACTCTTTCACATGTTGCATCATGTTTTCACTGTGTAAAATCACAGTGTCTGTGCATTGTAAAAATTTCATGTCCGTTCTTCATATCGATATTTACTGCTAGTTTGTTACTTTTGTTACTGGCTACTTTTTACTTTTCTCCTAAAGTCTTCATTCTTTTTGGTGGAGAATGGAAAATGGAGATGAAAGAAACTAAAAACTAAACACTCGACACTAGACACTAGACACTAGAAATTAGACAATGCAAAGAAATGAAGAAAGGAGGCAAGAGAAAGAAAAACAAGTCTGTCACGTCACAAGTATGAAAAAGCCGATATGGTTTCATACTTTGGTTTGGTTTCGAGTTTGTAGAGTTAAAGTTGATGATTCGTGATTCGGTTCAGCTGATTGTAACTGTTACTCTTGTTGAAGAAGAAGAAGAAGAAGCACCTGTCGCTTGATGACTTTTTCCAGATTCTAGATTCTACACTGTATTTTTTCCATTATTCATCTATTTTGTAAAACCAAAACCAAATTCTTTCCAATTTTTTCCATCTACATTGTCATTGGTCTTTGGTTTTGGTCTTTGATTGTTGGACTTTGGATAAACGAGGAAGAATCAGCAAGCTACTGTTTTCTAGTTTCTAGCCATATGATATCACATGTACGAGTTTTATCTAGGTTTAGAGTTTATAGTTTAGGTTTAAAAAGTCTCTTTTGTGAATGTAGCCTTAAAAACAAGAACAAGAAGTAGAAGAAGAGCAAGAGTAAGAACAAAAGGACAGGAGGATTGAGCATTAGTAAGCAATCTCAAGAGGATTTTTCACATTTGTTCTTGATTCTTGGTTGTTGGTTGTGTCTACTCCGCAGGTATGTCCAACCAGCATGAAGAGAGAGAAAGGAAACTCATACGTTCCTTTGCTTTTGTGCATGTTCACCACTCTATTCTCACCTCTATCTCGTTCTCTCTCACTTTTCTGTTCTCCTGTCCTTTCTAGTTTCGTCTGTAGTTTCTAGTCATCGCCAGAACAGTTCAATTGAATTGAAGCAAGGCAAATGGCCACACCATCCACAAATTTTCACATTCCATTGCTGTGGATTTTATATCGTATATAATTCTAAGGAGAATTCTATGCAACCAAATCTCAATTAACCACACTTTTTCAAACTGTATAATCCAACCAAATCCATATGCACAGCATGTTCAATGCTCAATGCTCCATACATGTGTAATTAATGTTGTGTGTAAATGTTGTCAGCTCATAGATATTATTTATACGTATACATGACAGATTACCAGCACAAAATTAAGGAAATTCAATTATGGTGTAAAAATATACAAGTGAATAACCAAAATATTTTCTTTTATTTTCTATGTATTCGCTGATGTAAAGGAAACAATTTTATCTCGAGTCTCGAGTCAACCTCACATGGTTCATTTTCCTCTCCCGAGAAGATCAAAGTTGCTGACACATTGTTTTTTACACGGTAAATTCAACATATTTACGGTACAAGTAAACATTGAACACTGAACACTGAACACTGCTCACTGTATAAAAATAGAGTGAGTTTACCATTCTCTTTTGTTGGCTGCACCCAGTCTCGAATTTTCATCAGTGAGACAGATGAAAATGATGTGATGGGCCCAATTTTTAGGCAGTTACAAATATCAAAAAAGTATGCAAATTGATAAAAGATTTCTACAGACAATTAAAATTAGCAAAATGAATAATAGTTAAAAACTAATAGATGAAAAAATAAGGCATCGATTGGTCCTTGCCAGCGTCAACTTTTTTTATATGCACAAGTGCACAAATTTACAATATTAGAATCTAGAATCTAGAATCTAGTCAAAGTGGTCGTTGGTTTGAACTTTGAAGTTACATGTGAGCAACTGGATGAGCGACTTGACTTGCATCTGTGAAATTACCCACAATTTTGTATTTTCATACAAAAATACTTTAACACTGGGCATCACAACCAGTTATTTTCTTGGACCCTTTGTTTCAATTCTTCTTTTCTCTCGAGGTATTTCTCAAAACCTCAGTTTTTCCACATGAACACACACAAAAGCATCAAACTCTAGAAACTACAAAGTACAAACTACAAACTACAAACAGACCAACAAATAGAGCAAAGGACATGCATACATGATGAGTAAATCCTTTGTTCTGCCCATTTTCAAAGTTGTTTATCTCCAAATCCCTACTAGACACTGCACACTGAATGAAATAAATCTACAATCTACACTCTACACTCTACACTGTACTTGGAGGGCAGAGCATTGTCTCCCTCTCCTCCTTCTTATTCTTCTCCTTGTTCTTTTTCTCCCATTCCCATTCTATGATAAAGGATGTAAAGGAATAACTCGGACTGACAGTAAAATCACTGTAGATTTTTTGCTAGGTAACCGGTTGAGATTAT
>JAQGBH010000963.1:0-39096 GCA_034698265.1 Sminthurinus aureus | reverse complement strand
ACAGATTCCTGAGCCACGGGATACGAATTTTTTGAGAAATTATATTGCCCGTCATGTGACGGGCGGTTTTTACTTGTCAATGATAATCTGGATGCTGCATAAAAATTAGTCTAAAACCTAAACACTTGTGTAATAGCTAATAGCTAATACCTAATAGCTGGAATAAAACTGAAATTTTTCGGAATCTTTTCTGTGGTTGTTGTAATCAAACTACATTAATATTTTGAAAATCACACAGTAATAAATTTTAAAATGACAAAAAATGCTCGAGTCATTTTATTAGAACTCTTCACGATCCTTTATGTATTTGCGCGAAAAGGGAAAGTTGAAAAATGTTTAAAATTTAAAGTACCGTTTTGCTGTCTGTAACTTTGATTTTGGGTTGCTAACGCAGAGCCGTATAACGAGGCAGAATGTAATATAATATAATATTACTTATTTTATAAAGAAAACTAAAAAGACATTTCTAGTAAAATGTAAAATGTAAGTACAAATGTGCTTACAAAAAATAGATATAACTTGTAGATTTGAAAGCTCTTGTGATTCTGGAAGAAAGTTCTTTTTATCTTTTCATACTGCAAATGTCTTTTTTTATATTGGAATTTGGAATAGAAGGATAGACAAAAGACGTATGGTTATAAGTCGTAAAGATAAATGATGTTTTCACAATGGTGTTTCAAAAAAGCGACAGTTTTACTACACTTGTCTTTCGTTCTGATTGTGAATTTGTACTATTTAATAGGCACACACGTGAACTCAAGCGGAGAAACAAAGAGAAAAAACAGACGAGCATGAATTATTTACAAACACCAAACATAAAACACAAATGAAGAACGTTAGCCGAAAACGTGATTGTAGCCACGATAGTATTAAGAAAAATGGTTAACTTCCATTTGTATTTTGTATGCATATCTGTGGAGGGTAAAATGGTTGTATATCTTATACTTTTTGTTCCTGTTTGTCGTCTTTCTTTTATGAATGTTCAAGCAAGCATAAAAATAAAGTATTACCTATTACCTTAATTTCAATTTATCTTGCTCTCCCATGCCGTTGCTTACATTAAATTACAGAAGTTACTCAAGAACATGCAAAATGTCATATCAATTTCTAAAACTTGCAATACTCACAGTTTATTAGTCGATTCATTTTCAGGAAGTAACTCAGCATAACCATTTCACTTACATAGCTATGTGCATAGCTCTGTGTCTGCTTTAACTTTTACTTAAATGAAACAAAACATGTAACGATCAAATTATTGATGCGTTTAGATCGTTTAACGAGTCAGGTGAACATAAAGTATTTTTGAAATTTTCCAATGTACTACTTGTGATTACCTAGAAAAATCTGAGTATAAAACAACAATAATAATTATAATTTGACTGGGAAAGAGAATTCATTCATTTGATCATTTGAGTGTGCATGGGACCGTTCCAAAAGCTCAATTTTTACAGATTAAAGTCCTAGTTGGTTATATTTTGCATTTAACAGTAATAACCTCAGAAAATCACCAATTACAATTTTTTTGAGTATTCAAATGAAGTCTCATTAACCTCTAATCAAATCACACAAAAGGAAAAACTTTGAGCCCGACTTTCCCCATTTTTACCGTTTTTTGATCACTTGGAAAACCGAGAAGGATTTTTTTTTTGGAATTTTCTCCTTTTGCCCGTTTTTTTTAAGTGGGCTAAGTTGACATCATTTGGATACTAAAAAAACTTCAAGTTTCACCCCTTTCCTCCCCACATGCATCAAACATCAATCCCGTTTTCCTGGTGAAAGTTCATGTTCAATGGCAGTCCTTAAAGTTCTTGAGTGACCTGAAGACATTACAAATGAGCTGATTTTTTGAGATTTAGTTCCCTACAGTGAAAGACACAGTAGTAGCTACTGTTTTAAACTCAATATGCTGATTTTTTGGGATCTTCTAATGTTCATAGACTATTTTTTCTGAAGTTTTACTCCTTTCTTCCAAACTCCAAACCGACATTCAGATGAAATTATATCTTGAAAATTTATGTTGTTGTTTTTGTGCGTTGTATTTTTCTTGTTGAGTCTTGAATCTTGTTATGTTGAATGTTGAAGTTTGGAGGAAAAAGTTGTAGTATTCAAAGTAGATTCTCGAAGAACCGAACCGAAACATATGCTTTCAATTTCATTGCAATTACTGACAAATGTTAAAAGTGTCTATCTATACATGATACATGCATATGTAGGAGAATGTCAATCCATTTGCTATCACTTCCTCATGTTTTAATCTATCTATTCTGCTTACTGGCATGTACTGGTTACTGGTGACTGGTTGGTCTAATCTCTACTTGAATTAGAAGTTAGAAGAACAGTTTATACTTATGCCCTGCGTCTTTTCGTTCCTTTTAGTTTTTAGCTGGGCAAATGACTGGCTGTCATTGAACTGCAAACCTCCCTTAACGTCCTACTCAAAACAGAATCAAAACATGAAAACATTTATGTTTTATAATTTAATAATAGGTTTGTTTCGTCTCATGAGACGGAACAAAAATATTATTGCTCTTTTTTATTGCACGTATAGAGTTTATAGATATTCCATTTTTTTTCCTTTGCTCCACTTTTGTATTTTGTGTATTTAGTAAAAAGTTCAGAATGCAGGAACAAGAGGAACATTCTTGATTTTTTATTAGTTGTCACATAAAAATTCCGGTGAAAAGTATAAAATATTTTGTAAAACCAGTTTTTCAGAATCTAGAGGTTTTGAGATTTGAATATTGAACATTCAATCGTCAGGAATTAGTTACAAAACTGGAAGGATTTTTTCTTCATCCATGATGTTGATCTAAAATTAAAAAATGCAGTAAATGGACAACATACACAAATGCTGAAAGGCAAAAAAATATATCAAAAGTTAAAAGGTTGTTAAACAATCAGCAAAATATTCAATTATAATAATTAAATTACGAAAGTAACCTTTATAGTATAAAGATTAAACGTTTTAATGAGATTGAGAATCATGTATCATTTTGTGTGGAAAATGCACGATGAAAGCCCTTGTTGTTCGGGGTAAATTGTGCATTAACAAATAATAATGTGAGCATTTCTAATATCTAAACTAGGTACGTACATATATACAAGAGAATATATGGATGTACATGATGCACGCTTAAATGAAGGATGTGTTTGTAGTTTGTAACCTCATTAGAATAAAAAAAACATTATTTTAACTTTACTATCATCAGCATGTTCTGCTTCCTCCTTCTCGCGTTCTGTACTACAGTCTGACTTGTGAGTCTCATTCTCAATTCTCATTTAATTTCCTCTTTTCTTCATCTTTTACTTTCTCTGTTGTCTGTTGTCTGTAGTTCCGTGTTATGTGTTTGTGTTCTCATTGAATCGTTCTACTCTCTACATACTCCATACCATTCCACAGCCCGTGCAAAGCTCGTAAATAGTAAATGGGTGGTTTGAAAAAATTCGAGTGATTGACAAGTTTTACTTCAAGGCAAGATTTTTTTTCATTTCCTTTCAGTGTCAACACAACACGGCACACATACTCTGCGTACATCTCGATTCTCTCGCCTTTCGCCTCTCGTTTTTCTCAGTATATGTACGTAGTGCATAGATCATCATAATATGTAATTTACAACAACTGTACACTGTACAGTATACAAATACATAAGATATCTGCAAATGAAACGTAAAAATGTAAATAAGTATCAACTATAAAAGAATATCTGGAATCAGAAAATACGGAAGCCTCAAAACTCAAAACTTGGGGAAATTAAATGGGCCGTTATAAAAATTAAACCTCTATAAAATATAAAATATATACATATAATTCAGTATGTTTTACTATATTATGTATATTTTGTACTTTTTGTACTGTAAAAGTAAAATATGTACTCCTGTCTACACTCAATGTGAATGTGTGTATTATATTATTAGTATACTTAATACATATAATTTTCCATGCATGCATGTATGTTTTTATTTTTTCATTATGTTTCTGCAGATGTATTCATTATACATGTATATGTACATGGATAGATATATATGATAAATCTATAAGAACTACACGAATTTTGAATAAATGCTGCAACTAAAACTGACGAGTGTATATCCTGTATTTTGTACGCCCCGACAACTTTAGCTAATGGTAGTGGTAGGCAGTAGAGGATTTGATTCCTTGCCAGAATGTATAAATAAAGATGATTTTCTCTGCCAAGTTGAAAGACCAAAGCTAGTAGTCCTTTCGGTTTTCAGTGTGAAGTCGGATTCTTCCCGCAATAGGCAAGCATCACACCAACCACTATCCAACATTTTAAAAAGTTTTAATTGGAGTTGCTTCTTCTCTTTCTTCCTCTTCCTTATTTTGTATATTTTATTCATTTCTACATTCTCTATACTATTATATTCTTCATCTTCCTGCTCAACTAAACAAATAATCAGTGTGGAGTAGAAATCAAATTTAGTTATTATCTTCTTTTTTTTGGTTTTTCCTGTTTTTTTTACATAGGTAGAAAGTTTTACCTTGGAAGAACAATAATAATAACAATAATTCTTATTATTATTGTTTTAATAGTGGGGAATTGATCATTTAAAAAAAAATTCCCTACCTCAGTTAAAAGATTTAAAATAGTTTTAAACAACAACAACATCAACAACAATGGATAGCAGTGGTGGTAGTGGTGGACGAGTATTCACTGTGACAGAATCCCGTCTTCCGATGTACTGTACATATTCTTCAAGGCCGGAAGGATACTTGTCTTCTTCATCACCTTCGTCTTCCTATCTTTCTTCCTACCCGTCAACAGCTCAGTCTCGGATCGTACAGTGTACAGGTGATCCATTCATTTCCAACAGCAGGTTAATGGTTCTTCCTCCAAGATTAAGAAAAGTTTATGCTGATTTGGATTTGGATGACGATGATGAGGATCCAGATACTTATGTGTCACCTACCGTTCACCGTCCAGCAAGTCAACGAGTGGATAAATATCTTGATGACATAATGACACCACAAATGAGTGAGCTTGCAAGTGAAACTCAAAAGATTCGACGAGATGCGGAAGCCGTACTAAAACGACTTGGAGAGTCTTCAAAGAAAAAGCCGACCCGACTTTCCAGTGTTTATTTTCCTGACCTAGCCTATACCAGCACGAGCAGTAGTTACATCCCTCGAACAACAACTTATGATTATCCTTCTACATCCTCCTCCTCAAGATATGAGAGAGCTATCACTCCGATCGATGATGATGATTTTTACGGCAGACCAAGCAGAAGACCAGTGAGCTATAGTTATACTGCGGGTGCTGGAATTTCCCGCCCTCTTAAACATGATCCAATTGCCCAAGTTCAGTCAGAAATCAATAGAAAGTCATTATACAGTGAGAATTGTCGTAAAATCAATGATTCAGTCAAAACTAGTTGGGCTCCGAAACAAAAAAAGAAGCACTATCCGGATGCTGATGAAGTCAAGAATAATATCAATTTCCGGGCACAATATGCCTCAATGAGGAAAGCTGCTGAGATTGGTGTCAAAAAAAACAATGACTATCTCATGGTTTAAAAAAGGAAAAAAAAAAACAACAACGAAGAAATGGTACTGTTTTTTTTGTGTATTTAGAGGGCGGAATGAACTCAACTAAACTAAACATATTACAATATATCTATATATTATGGTATATTATTCAATATAAAAGTCTATATTATTATGATATCAAATGTTATATATTATAATATATTATATTGTGTCATATTGTGATGTTTCTTTTATCCTGACAAATTCAATATTATAATTTTATGTAATGTGTTGAATGAAGAACAACCACAACAACAACATGATCACCATCAACACCAAAAACCAAATATGTATTGTTATCTTGTACCACACCGGAACTTTTGTATAGGCAGAGAAGGAGAACAAAACACCAAAATTATACCAATTTAACATTCCTATATAAAAATTACCCAGAGGAAACTATCTCAACTCAATCTTGATTGGCTAAAACCCAAAAAGTTTAAAAACTTTACATGTGAATTACTTTTAGTACACAAACACTCATACTTCCATACAACAACAACTCAGGAGTACAATATTGCACAATATATTATACAACTCTACACAAAAATACACACTGAAAATAACTCTATAACTTCTTGAATTTATATTATTATGAGAAACAATAACAGAAAAACAAAACAATGAAATTCACCACCACAGTGCTACAAATACAATAATATATATTATGATAATATTCTGTTGTACGTCACTGTTTTAATCTGTATTTGTGTGTGTTTGTGTACATAAGTATGTGTCCTTGTCATTTTCCGCATCTCTTTATCGCACACTTTGTCCACACTTCACATGAATATTAAACATATAAAACTAAAAATATTGCTATAATAAATAAAAACTAAATTAACTGACTGGAAACTACAATATTTTTTATGTCTACGGAATATTGCACTTCATTCTCCATTGAAAAAAAATATTAATAATAATCATGATGGAAAAAATTAACAGGATCTGTATAATAAAGTATTTTTATATCATTAAAAAGGGATTTTCTGGAAAAAAAATACTGTCTTTAATAATATTTGTATCGGGATGTCTATTTTACATTACATTTACCATTATCATAAAAATAG
This sequence comes from Sminthurinus aureus, assembly GCA_034698265.1. Taxonomy (NCBI): domain Eukaryota; kingdom Metazoa; phylum Arthropoda; class Collembola; order Symphypleona; family Katiannidae; genus Sminthurinus; species Sminthurinus aureus. The sequence continues at coordinate 32,478 of JAQGBH010000963.1, read as the reverse complement.
TATTATTATAATGTAATGGTATTATCATTATTTTAGGGTTATCCATAATATATATATTACTATGTATTTACTTTTGTTTGTTTTTTGTGTGTGAAAACTCCTGTACCTTTCAAAATTATTTTTACAAAGACAAATTCTATAGTGACTATGAAAATTTCATCAAGAACGGCAGTACATATTTTTAAAAAATCAAAGAAATCTTTCTTAATTTGGTTGTGATTGAAATAGAAGGAACTTCATACGGATAAATATCTTAATAATAGATATACTAAAAATTAAAGTTCATGTAGAAACAAAAAATGCTATAAGAAGTTTCTATTCCAAAATCACTCAAAAATGGTAGGTTTATAAAATTGTTTTGTATTAGTCACAAAAAACCATACGTATACGTACAAATGCATCTATATTAATTTTTCTTGTGTTGCTTTTGTTCTTGAAAAAATGTTGACCAGAGAAAAACACTATGACAATCAGTCTCTATAATAATTCCAGATTCCAGATACTAAAATCACTCGGAGAACCTTGACGACCGTTGAATTATCTATACCAATGTAAAAAAAATCGTTATCATTTTGAATTCACTCAAACAGTACATCATGTTTTTTACGTCTTTCAATGTATATATAATAAATAATAAAGTATATACTCACCAAATTCAAGAGTTAAGCAGTCTCATATATATACTCAATAATTTGAGTTCATGGCTGTTTGTTGAACATTTTCTAAAAATTGTTTCCTTCTGTATCCTTCAGCATATCAAAAATAGCACCATCATAAAACTGTAGAGTGAAGCAATAAAATACACAAATAAATAAAAAATATGTACATATTCTATTCATACAATATAATTCTTGACTTCTTATGTACAAACATGAACAAAAATGATTACTTACTTTTCATTAACACTGGTATCTGGTACAATACATTTAATATTTATAGAACTAAAATTAACTAGAACTCAAATCTGGACTATTTTTTTCATCCTCTCGTTTTTGGTGTAGAACTTTTGTAATTTCAATTTGTGTCTATATATCATAAAAAAATTAAAGTAAATTATTATTAAATTTTCTGCACATAGCTTGTCAGTTAGTAAATCTTGTTTGCATTCAAAAAGAGTTTACACTAATTAAGCAATTAAATATAAAACCTAGCTATTAAACACTAAATAATTGTGGATACGACAGTCTTTTATTGTATGAAGTATGAAATATAAAATATAAAATCAATTTCAAACCTGTAATGTATATTGGTTAGCTATCTTTTTCTTCTGCTGATGTTCAAAGTCACGAGCTATTCCTTGATGTAATAATTCTCTGAAAACGTAAATAAAGGATATTTTGTATTAAATATTAAATTGTAATTTTGAATAAGTTTTTAAGATAAAAGTCAGTATATTTTAGTATGGAATTTGCATCATGCAAAATGCAGTCAATGCATAAAGCATAAAGCACACAATCTCTGAAATTACAAAGAATTTCAAGTATATATTTACCTGTCCATGAGCTGCCTATAATGTACAATACAAACAGCTGATGCAGTAAATACACATGCTGAATAAAATGTGAGTTTAGCTAACGTACTCATTTTTTAGTTATAATTTCAGAATTTCAGAAAAATTTTAACATTTTTCACTTTTCAGTCAAATTCACCCGACTACGCGGGGAAATCTCAGTTGTGCACAGATTCTTAGAGCATAGAACTCCTTGAAAACGTATTAAGTTTTTTTTTCAGTTTTTCATCACTGAAAAACGCTGTTTTAGTATTAAAATACTTGTACTATGAAATACCTGTTTCCTTAATAAAAATTACTTGTGCTGATCATAATTGAAATTAGTTAAGGATGTTGCTGTGAAAATGTTTGTAGTTTGTACAGCCAAAAAAATAAGAGGGTCTACTCAGTAAGTTGTAGAATGTCTCTTCCAAAAATGGAAATAGACAGAAAGTATAGAGAGAGGAAAATAAAAAATTAAGGGAAAATATTTCATAGAAAATTGGTACAACAATAATTAAAGTAAATGCCCATTTTAGTATCAGTAATTTAAATACATGATAGAATTTCAATTTTCATTAAAAATTATATACAGGGTATACCATCTTTTCTAGATATTGTACAGCTCTCAAAGATTTCATGAACAGCAATCCTCTTAGATGGCGAAAATCAAGCTTAGAATTCTGATCGGTAGTGTTTTAAATCTGTTTTCACTCATGTTTTCAGCTTCTTGTATGTTTTGACTCTTGACCATTGCTCAAGTGAACTACAGTATATATCATAGTAAAATTTAATTTATGACGTGGGGGACATTGAAGGATTCAATATTGTACACTTGCTAGATGATAATTTGACCCTAAAAAGGCTTATGTTTGATTTATGTAAAATGTTGCTCTATATTTTATATTTTGTACCAGTTATCAGTATTTTGAAGAAGCTTTTGCTGTGTACGAGGTACGAGGTCATAATATTACATATCCATGTAAACACAGACAGCATTAACTGGACATTCCATGTTTATATATACGCATAATGTCAATTGTCAATAGATGTAGTCTTTAATTTTATCACTTATTTATACGTAATATATTAATTCTAAATTTATTATACTAAATTTTTGTCAGTTTCATACGTCCAATTGAATCAAATATCAGATTGTACACATACATATGTTGTACATTTTATTTCTAGCATGAAATTCGTAATATTTCTTGGAAGATGAATGTAAAATACAGAACTAAAAACATTTAAACATAAGTAAATAGTAAATAGTACAAGAACTACAAAAGTTTTCTCACACGCATGATATTTGATTAAAAAAAGGAAGCTCTCTCATCTCATTTCTTCACGTGTATGAAAATCATTCTTTACTCTTTACACATAGTTTACCACGTTACATATGTAAGTAAGTACCTATTCACAATTTATCGTGTTTATTAGTGTCCTGTGTGCATAATGTATAACGTATAATAGAGAGATAGCATAAAATACAAATTTGAAACAAAATCCTTTACAAGTAATTCACAAAAGACAAAACTATCTTGTCTCCCATCGTCATTATCCACTATCCACATTTCATAATTTACTATTTTACCATTTACCAAAAGCTATGTAATATTTCTATAGTTACACGATCCACGTTTCACATATTATGATAATAACAATATTATTTACACATGCTACTTATGCATTCACAGTTCACAGTAATCAAATTTAAGATGATAAGCACTAAAAGAGAGAGAGAGAGACAGAAAGTTGACATGGACATCCAAGTAAAAGTATCATGTACGTACATTGTTTTCTACACTAAACTACTAAATGCTAAATAAAATAAAGAAATAATAAAGATATTACACATTGTATTATTTGATCCTCTTGGTTGATAACAGAGGGTAAAAAAGGATGGACTTTATGGACATCAGGAGTATATATGTGTATGTCACATAATATCATATACATGCATTCATTTATTATCATATAGCCTATATGCTATATGATATAGGTATAAATGTACAATGTACATTAGATAAAGATACTTTTACACGCTACATTTTTACTTATGTTGTGCACATGACAAACTGTCGTTTGAAGAATTAATCTGACAATGGTACATACATGTACATGTCCATTTTGTATTTTGTACTTTGATGTACAATGAACAAATATGGTTTACCTACGCCAAAACGCCAAACATGGGAAGTAGTTGTATTAAAAGCATTACATTACATTGCATTACACTTTTTTACGTTACATTATACATTATACATCAAGTCAATAAAAACGTTTACATGTATTCAGCATTACATGCTACACATTACATATCACATACACATTTACATTTTACGTTTAACATGCACTCACGATAATACTTTTAAGTCCCTCAGCCACTCATAAGTTGATTTGAATATATTGTTATTTCAAAGTAAACTCCTTCTTAATTCGTCTCCTTCACATTTTACATTTCACATTTCAAATCCCATCACATCACATGAAATATCAAAGTGAACAAAAAGGAGAGAAAAAACAAAACATCAACATGAAATAATTAACATGAAAGAATCTGTACACCGTACACATTATTTAGAGATAGTAGAGACTAGAGACACATTACACATTAAACAGTACACATTACACAGGCAGCATTTGTAATGAATCCATCCATTGTTCAAAAATCAGAAATCACGTCACAATTTTTGTCTTTAGATAATTTTCCCTTGTATCTTGTTTCTTGTTGTATTTATTTCACTTGTATATTGTATATAAAATACAAATAACATGGAAAATAGAAAAATGCATACATACGTATATATTGTACATATTATTACTTTACATTTCTACTTTTATTTACGTGTAAACTTTCAGCTATAAAGTCAATTACACACGAATCTCTAATAATTTATTCATCGATTAAAATTTTCCTTGTAAATCTACACGTAAGTAAAATGTAAAATGGACAGGGCTGAAGAATGAAGAATATATGTAATATATGTAATAATAATAATAATAATAATATTAATGTGTACAATAAGTATTATACATTTTCCATGATAATGATACTAATATGTAACTACATGATACATAATGTTATACATTATTATATACATGATAGACATGACAAACACGCAACACTATCATCATCACCATCGTCATTATCAACACCAACATCCAACATCCTTCTCATCATGTGGATATCACTGTGACTTGTGTGTTGTGAGTCAGTTAGTTGGTAGTAACTAAAAGATAATATAATACACAATTGTAAAATGTAAAACATTCTCATTTCTCACCAATTTTTCCTGCATACTCCACCCAAAAAGCATCTTGTTGTATTCCCTATTTATGCAGATAGTGATAACAGTATTGTCAATGTAAATTTTGTACAGATAAATTGTAAAAGAATATCCACATGCATATGTGCCTCATGTCTCATGTGTACTCTGCATTGATTAATACGAATGCTTATATACATACATCTATTTTATACTTTAGAACATGTTCTTCTTCTTCTTGATCATCATCATCATCATCCCAACCATTTTTCCTGTACCGATAGACAATATGTGCGTTTGAATGCATTGTCCATCTCTTGTTTCTAGTTACACTAATCCCTATCAGGAATTTTTTGCACATTATTACAAGTAAATAATAGATGTTGGCTCCTAATTATGCACGTCCTGATCCATATATCCCTACATACTTGCGCATTTAATATATGTTACCATTCTCTCCATTGTATTGTATTTAGATGTGATTAAGGATTGTGAATTGTACTGCTGCAAGAAACAACAACTTGTCCTGTTTAGACTGTAGACTGTAAACGTCCAAGTTTTCATATTTAATACATTTTCGAGTAGATAAAGGATAAATGATGTATGTTTATTTTATATTTTACATTAACATTTAAATTACATGTGGATATTTACAAGAGAGGAAATGGAGTAATAACAATGTAAATGTCGTCAAGCGAGCCTCAATTACTAGTTACAAGTCCTTGATGTATACACAATACAAAATACACAAAGTGGCGTGACACTTGTCACTAGTCACTAGCTACTAGTACTAAATACTCACAAAGCTACCTATGTAGATCAGTAATGTAGACCTCCAAAGTGCAAAAATGACACGAGAAAAACCAAGACAAGAGAGGAAATAAAGAATAAACAAGAAAATATGCATATTGTATATTGTATGTAATCTATAGTCTCTGCTCCACATCAGCAGTTATCAGACTTCAATATTTTTAGGCTTACTCACACCTTTACGCTTTACACCTTACAATGTCAATTGAATCGAATCTTGTTCCATCCCATCATAAAAAGTTCATTATAGACATTGATAATAACTACCTGATATTTTTTTACAAACCTTTACAAATAGTTTTGCCCAACGTCTAAAAAGTTGAAAACAAGGGCAACAAAGAAAAAACTATATAATACTAGTCAGTACGAGTTAATAGATTCAAGCTTCCACTATTTACTGTATTCGCTCTATAGGTGACACTGGCAACTCTGTGGAAATTGAAACACCTTGAGCATCAAGAGGTGGCTTGTCTCTTGTCTACAGAATATCAGTGTAGATTCTAGATAATCTTACACATTACACACATTACACATTATAGACTAACACTAAGATTCGACATTCGACGTCATCACTTGTTTAGAATGGTGAATCACTACTGTATTTTACATAACAATCAGAATAAAAATAGGTACTTTGGAAAAAGAATACAAATGTATAGTAAAATTAATAAAGATGAGTGTTAATGATGGGTGAGGATTGAGGATGATACTGATAGTGATGATAATGAGGAAAGGTAAAAGGAAGATGGAGCATAATGAGAACTGCTAACTACTATATGTACACCACGGAGACTAGAGAGATAAAAACTCCTCACATGTAACATTTAACAGTGATAAATGATACTAGTTTTGTTTTCAATTTCAACATGTGTGGAATGTCATAAATAATAACTCGTGTATCATGTACTCAGTACTCAGGAATTCTCAGTGGTGAGGATAATAAATTTATATCTATTTATAATCAATGTACAATGTACAAGTTATTACGACACAATAATATTAATATTTGAAATGTGATAGAAAAGTATATCAAAGTGTGTGATGCTACGCAAGATGTATGTATATAATACAATGTCATGTACATTAGGAAGAAGAAGAATGAAAAAAAACTGCTTGTAAACTCACAGAAGAATATTATAAATTACTTTTATGTACGTTTTTCATACTTTACGATCATGATTTTTAACTTGATAAAACTGATAACTAATTCCTGTTACACAATACAGAATTCTGTGAAAAACAAAAGTTCTCAAAACACTTGATATAATATTATGTGTGTCCACACATAATTCTTCTTCACTCTTCACCCCCTTAAAAATAAAAAAATTGACTATTTATCAATACGATGATATGAAATTTGTCTACAGGGAATAACTCAAAACTGGTGTAAAATGATTGACTTGTAAGTATTGAAGTAATAAGTAAATATTGTGGAAAATGGTATATAAAATGTAATTGAAAGCAGAGTGTAGTGTGTATCGGATACACAAGTCTATACCAATTTGCAAAGGTATCTCCAATCTCCATGTATTCATTACTCATTGTATAAAGTATATGTATAAAGTATAGACATGACCAATGACCAATGCCCACTAAAGACGACAACAGGAGTATAATCTGCAAATAAAATGGCAATCGTAAACTGTGGACTGTAGACTGTAGACTATATTTTATATTTTACAGGGAATACAGACAGACAGTAAAATCATGTAAATTGGTAATTGGCTGACAGGGTAATGTAATACATAATATTATTTGTACTCTATTTAGTACAAACTACAAATTTCACTAATCTACCGTGTATGTATAAGCGATATACGTAATACGTAATACATAATGTAATAAAAAATAACTATAATTTTATTTTGTTGCCGTTTTTTTGTGATCTGTATCAAGTATGAAAAGGAAAACCAATAAAGTTCTCTCTTGTTTCTTGTTTGTAGTTTTACAATTTACAAAAGTACAAAAAGTACATAAATGTTTTAAACACATTAGTCTTGTACTTTATCCGTGACTTTTTATTCGCTTGCTTGTTCTAACATTATTTATTTACTATTTATTAAACGCATAATACGTTATATTATGTTGTTGAGAACTCACAACATAGTATTGATTTTTAAAGGAGTCCATTTAAAATAACAAAAATTGATCTGTAGAAAATACATGTTACACAATTCATAAAATGTGTAAAAAAACCCAGATTAATCAGTAAATAGTAAATATCAAGGCTCTCAAGTAACAAACTGAAAAATTGAGCTACTCCACGCTCAATTCTCAATTCTCAATACAAAATTTTGGTCGCAAAATACCTTGAAATTATTTGATGTTCTAGAGGAGGAAGGTACAATAATATATAATACACAACAAATCAAGGCTAGTACAAGTTATCTTTTTGTCTTTACTCGTACGAACACGTGAAGGTAAATAGTTTAATTTTTCTCTAGATTCTAGATGTAATAGTAACCATAGGAATGCGTAAGATTCTAAATTATTTGTTCCATTAGCAAACAAAACGTGAATAGAGGTTCGTGTGAGAATCAAGAGTCAAGAATCAAGAGTCAAATCAGTAGAGTAATCTCCTTCTCATGACAAAATATTTAAATACTTGTGCTTAATAAAAGTTATTATAGAATACTTGTCTTTTGTATTTTGTTGTGTTGTGTATTGCGTACAACATGACACGTTAGAAAATAAGATGTATACATGGTTGTATTTTATTTCATTTTCCTTTTCATTTGTTTGGGATAACAAATTACAGTTACACAATCTCATACACTCTGTTTGTACTTGATAGTTTGTAGTTTGTAGCTTGTAGGTAATAGATAAACACGGTTTTGCATTACACTTTATGCATGTTTCCTTCTCTATAAACAAATTTTCCTCGAGGATTTGAATCAAACAAATAAATATCTATAATATACCGGTACATGTGTATAGTGTATAATGTGTATGGTGTGTGCATAAAACTTACAACTTATAATAGTTAATAGTTACACATGTTCGTATTATACATTATACAGTGTGTAGTGTGTACTGTGCATTGTATAATATTGTTACAGTCAATTTTATCATCATTTATCGTCATTCTATCTGCAAATACTAGTAACTAGAAAGGCAGAGGGAAAACCAAAGGAAAGTGAACGCTCACAAGTCACAAGGATCAGGAAAGAAATCTTATTGAAAAAACGATAAGGGGAAAAAAATAAATGAAACAGTCGTAAAGTATAAAATTGTTCACATGCATATAAAATATAATACTCATACATAATACATATAATGCTATAACATCAGTTCACAAATCACAAGTGTAAAATACTTGAAATAAAAAAAGTTGCACAAACTTAGATAACTACAAATTCTCAACTTCTCAACTTCTCAAGTCCACATGATTTTGTTGGTTGAATTTAATTTGTCAAAAGTCAAAAACAAGTCCGTAGGCATACATATATCAATGAATATGTCTCTACGTTGTTTCTTGCTGTTGAATCTGGAGTAAATAGTTTATGTATTACATATTATTACATATTACACATTAAACTCTTGTAGCTACATGCACATGATAGCATGAACATTGCATACTGAATACTGAACATGGCAGCATTTCTTACGATTATTAGCTAAAAGTCCTAGTTTGAGTAGATAAGAGAAGGACGCATAAAATAAAATATTTTTGTTTTATTTTTCCATCTACAATGTACAATGTACACTGTACACTGCACTGTAGACATCTGATATGAGAATAAAAAGTCTGGCATGTACATGAAATGATTGGATTCAAAATCTCTCATTATGTTCTTTTATACATACGCTGTGTTGTATGACTAACTATATGTAACGAAGGATTTTTTATTTGAATTAGATTGGCGAGTAGAATACACAAGTCGTTAGTATTTTATTATTTTTTATATTTATTTCACTCACAGTAATGTACTCCAGATTCAAGATTCAAGATTCAAGACTCAAGTCATTCAATTTAACTCGCTCTCTCACTCAATCACTCATTCAATCATCAGGCAGGGCATGTAAAATCTACAGTGTACAGTGTACAACCTCTTGTCGTCATGTAATGTACAATGTACCTATATAAAAAACACGAGTGTTCCAATCTGTTTTTCCTTTTTTTATGATGATTTTATGTCGTCGAGAGCACCCACAACATTATGAAAAGGAAAAGAGTAGAGACATGAAATACAGAACTTGTAACAACATCATCAACCATCAACAGCAAGGCAAACTTACCAACCAACCAACCAAACAAACAAATTTGAAAAATGTAATTTAATGTACATGTATGTATAAAAAATATAAATGTTGACATGCATTTTATGATATGAGATACATAATACATACTTAGAGAATACAGAATACAGAATGCAGATGCTATGTTATCAAAAGTTATCATCATTATTTATATGTGTATAAACACCTCTTTTAGCTCTACTCGAAAAAGGAATAAGGACATGAGACATGAGAATTGTATGTATACAAGCGTTTGTACATTTGTAGTTTTGACTTTGAATTTGATTTGGTTATGTTTTGTATTATGTATTTTCCTAGTTCTGAGTTCTGGGCTATATGTTGTACATATTGCATATGGCTGTTGGCTTGTTACTTGTTAGGGTCTCTTAAAAAGGAGTTGAGTTGAGTTGACAATCTCGTCAGGCAAAGAGATTAAAAAGGAATTCGTGTGATGAATTTGTGTTTTGGGATTGTGACTGTTTGCAAAAGAGATTTCCATGGAAACATGAGTAGCCTATCAAGTGTTTACATGGTATGTTCCTATGTTATGTCCAATGTTCCCCTCCTCCACTCTCTCTCCCTTTCTTTCTTTCTTTCATTCTTTCATCTTCTTTTTCTAATATAATCCATAAACAAACATACACATTATTCATTTTCCCACACTTTACTTCACTTTTCCTCAACGAACATCTCCAGTCTCGAGTCTCGAGTCTCCAGCTCATTCATTTTATAGATTTATGTCTTTTCTATGGACATTCAAAATCCCAAATCCAACATCATACATCATACATAAGTAGAACAAAGTATAAAGTGTAGCAGTAATATAATATTCCTGCTCTCCCTCTAATGGAACTTTATTGCCCAAAAATCCGTTTATAAGAGATACGGGAACTGACAGAAATGAGACAGTTTGTCCTGATTTTCATTCATATGATTCCGTCGCCTTTTCATTAAACAAATAATGGAGAAAAAGTTTGCAGATAGATCCAGGAAAAAAATGTGGACCAAAAACATACAGATGTAAGATGACTGTATTGAATATTGAATATTGAATATCATGCATCAGAAATATGTACACTGTACATACAAAACATGCAAAGTTTAAAACAATCATAACATTTATCACATTTATAATTTAGGCTGTAGGTTGTAGGCTGTAGATTGTAGATTGTTGGCTATTGGTATAAAGAAGACAAGTTACAAGATGCTGTTATTATGACTTAATATTTTAAACTTGAAGCAATACCGTAACGAATTTTTATCAAGTTGTCATTGTAATAGGGATAAGGTACATATTACAAATTACATACTACACATAATACACAATACACAAAATGGTATAATGCTGTTTAATTCAGCTGCAAAAAATCCACAATCCCCAATCTGAAATCTTAACAAATAACAACGTCGTCATCTTTACTTGTTCAATGTTCAATGTTCAATTTTCAATGGAGAAATGCAAGCACTTGAGTCTTGAGAGTATTATAAATGCGATCATGTCCTACGTCCTACTAATATCTGTATCCCTTTCATAAGGAAAACATAATGGAGATTTGTATTTGTATACTTATATTTACGAGCAGTATTTTTTATTTTTTTCCCATCTGAGAGTCAAAATGAGACATTTACAATCTACATATTTGATATTTGTAGACATATCTAGATTCTAGATTCTAGCAATCATGCATCGATACAGTTTACAGTTTATGTCTTTTGGTGTTGTTGTATCTTTAAGAAATCTCAAGACTCAAGACTCAAGACTCTAGATTTTAGAGGTATTTATAAAAATGTAGTCTACAGTCTACAGTTTACAGCCTTAGTCTCTTTTCTATGCTCCAACTCTATGAGTATTTTTATGCTTGTACATTTTTATGTGAGTGTTGACGAAAAAACTATTTTTGTCACAATGTACTAAAAAGTAGCAGTGTACAGTGTACCATGTAAATTGTAAATGTTATTTTACTAGTAGCAATAAATAAATGTGCTACCCTTTCCCCCATATTAGTTGCTTGTTAGCTTGTACATATTTGTACTTGTACTTGTATTAATATTTGTAGTTTGTAGTTTGTAGGAGTAAAAAAGGGTATAAAGAAAAAGTAAGTAGTAGTATTCAAAATATAATAAAATAAAATATGATATCAGACACGCATTTCAATGGAGAAAGGATCAAAATCCCCAAAGTTTAGTTTGATACACAGTACACATCGTCATGTGTATCAAGTATCAAGTATCAACTACAAACTACAAACAACTCTGACTGACTTGTGAGATTTGAGTCTTGAATCTAGAGACTACAGCCTAGAGTCTCGAGTTGACTTTTTATTCATTGAGTTTTATGTTTGTTGTAGGTTGTAGGTTGTATGGCATGGAAGTTTGTAAGAGAGTTTTGTTAAGATATCAAAAAGGAACATGAGTGTCCGTAATGTGATGTATGATGCATGATGAATGTTTCATGTTCCTTGGTGTGTCCTACAACGCTGAGTATTGAGTATTACACATATTAGTGCTACAAACTATGACTTTTAGACATAGTATTACTAGTATTACATAGACCATGGTTACTGGTTACTGGTTACATGGTAAATCGTAAATCGTACATGGAAAATGGTACATGGTGGATGGTGAATGGGAGACTGTAGACTGTAGCAGAACGAATCCTTGGATAGAATTTGTACTAGTTGTTACTAAAAAAAGAAACGTGTTCCATCTCATGTACTACATTGCATTACATTCCCTTACATTACATTCCATGCTCAGTGCACAGTCATATTTAGTCCTTACACACAAAAAACTTTTCTTCTTCTTCTAGTTTTGAACCTCTTACTAGTTGAGTTTTGAGTAAAGGGGATTTACTCATTCACTCACTTACTTACAGAAACTGAGATGCATCCTTGGAATGGAAAAAATGTAATCTTTGCAAACAACAAAACACAAAACATTTATTTATACTCAAGAAAATCCACATTTTTCAACAGTGACTAAAATTCTACCATTCTTTTCAAACTCTATACTCCAACAGCTTCATAATATTATTATGTACAACAATACAATACAAAGTATACAGTATACAGTATCGTGAGTCTTTTTCCTTGTGTCTTGACTTGTTACACATCCTGAATTCTGAATGATTTTCTTTTCCTTCCTCTACTGTAGAAATGCTGGGAGAAGAAGAAAAAAAATATATATCACGACTTTTTCATTGTATCTCAACATTCTACATTACATTTGGATTTGGATTGAATGGGATTGAAATGAGTTGGCTTGCATATCAAATATCAATCTTTCATTCCTTGTTTTCTTGTCTTGTGTAAATTGTAAAGTGTAAATTATGAACATGAGGCACTTATATTCTCGAATCTCTCTTCATTCCTACCATATTGAGGAATTTTAAGAAATTTTATCACGCTCTTTCTTTTCCATGTGTTTCAAATTTCAAAGCCCAGAATTCATCATTCCCCATCATTCTGCATTCTACATATCTTGTTTCTATATCCTATATACAGACTACAGACCAAGGATGCCAGGCAATCTTTCAATCATTGTAAATAATGCCATGATTAATTCAATCTTTTCAATCACACTATGTATCTCCATGTATTCTCCACGCGCATGCGCGAGCTTTACATGCACGTACATACGTGATTGAAATGATTGAATTCATCATGGCATTATTTACAATGATTGAAAGATTGCCTGGCATCCTTGCTACAGACTGTCTGTACTTATATTCCTCATGTGTGGATTGTGGATGGTAGATTGTAGATAGATACATTGAGAATGTCAATAAATAAATAAATGTGTGCGTATAGATAAATCAAAACTCCCAAGCTTTATCTTCATCCTGTATGCCAATTTGGAATTCAATTTTTCTCCCTGATTTGGTTTGGAGTTTGGAGTTTGGATGATATGCACAATGTACATTGTACATATCATGGTGTTGTACATGCTTTGAATTTACGTAGTACCATGACCACTACAAGCACAGAAAGATAGCTTCATCTCCTGTCAACTTTGTTCTCCTAATAAAGGGATGTTCTTTCTTTCTTTCTTTCTTTCTCCTGTTTGAAGATTGTCCCAGTCTCATCATCATCGACATTGACATCGACGTCCTCATGCTCATCATGGTTCTCATGATGGAAACATAAATATGTGCTTTAGAGGAGCTCAAGTGTTTGTGTAGGTTAGATAATGTACGAGTAAATTCCCTCTCTTCTCTCTTCCAACTTCCAACTCCCAATGAAACTACGCCATTGTATTGTTTACCCAGTCAAAATAATAATTAAAGGTTTTCTCCCCCACTCTCTTCTGATCTTATCACACCATTATGTTTATTGCCCCAAAATACCCAAATGCCCAAATACACAGACAAAAGCAAAGACAAGGAAAACTACTACTACTACGACAGACGCAACTCATGTACAGTATGTACACTCTAGACTCTAGACACACAGAAGAACTTGCTGACTACCAGATCCGCTCTGGTAACTAAACTAAACTCAGCTCAACTCAACACAACGCAATTCCACTAAATGAATATTGCGTCTTGTGTCTTGTGTCTTGCAGAAACTTGATGATTTCATGGTAGGGAGTAAAGTCACTTGGAGATCTTCGGAGACCGGGAACGGCTTTGTCATACATATCGTTTCCATGTAATACATACACACGACTTCCGATCTACACTGAGCTATTTAGTGTTTATCAGTCGTACATGCCACACGCTACATGCTACGACTAGAATTTTTCATCCTCTCTTGGAGGAGCGTTAAGTATTAAGTATTGAGCATTGAGCACTGAGCATTGAGGAGCGATACTGTTATTTGGTGAGTGAATAGTGAGGTGGAGAAAGAAATGAGAAAACTATAAGCGAGAAAAAAATAGAATGAGACATGGGCTATTTACTGCAGACGACTACACACTTTGTACTAACTTGTGACTTTCTACCTACTCCCTGGTTCTTTGTACTGTTACTGTTATTGAACACTGAACACCCAAAACAATATTAAACAGCTCCTCGAGGACACATTTCATTTAATAAGATGCAAGATAAAAGATGGATAATATATCTGCATGTACATAAATAGGATAGTAAATAGTTAACCAAATGAACGAAACTAGTGAGCAGTAAGTAGCTTTGTGAAACATTACTGGGTTCTGGATTCTGGATTTTTTATTCTTTAATTCTTCAATCACTATAATAATATCACAGTGATAATCTCTAATCTCCTTCAGTTCTGTCTCTGTCATGTTGTTCACCTAAAAGCAATGTTATACTCTTGTACTTGTAAAAAATAAAAAAACAAGGCAAAATAAAAAATAATACATAGATACATCATACATCCTTTGATAATTTATATACTGAACACAATATCTACTTTTTTTGCATGTCATTGGCTGATTATGAAAATGAACATTGGGAAAAAAAGTATTTAATCATGAGGATTTTTTAACCATGTCTCCTTTCAAAATACAAACTTGATACTTGATGTAATTGAGTTTTATACATAATATAGTGTTTAGTGTTTAGATTTAAAACTTTACATTACATACTGTGCATAAAAGGTAAAAAGCAGAGATGAACAAAAAAAAGGATGATTCAATATTATGCATTCGTTATTCGTCATTTCGTTATCCTCATTAGTGAAGAGAGTGAGAGGAACATTTGTGTATTTGTATTCAAAGTTGGCGTGTTAGTTTAGTACATTTGGATTTATTTATTGGAATGTTCAATGCTCAATGCTCGTTGCTCAATATTCAGTTGAGAAAAAGAAAAAAGGAGAATATTCATAATCATGCTGATGCTGATATTGTTGTTTCTTCTTGTTGATGATGTTGATGTTGATGTTGACTGTATGGTAATGGTATTTATTTTGTGTTGCTGATGGTTGATGGTGTTTTGTGTGTCTTATATTACCTCCATCCTAAATCACTTATTATTATTGTTACTACTTACGACTTACGACTCTTTCCTCACTTTGAGTTTGGAGTTTTGAGTATTAATAGTTGTATATTCGTATATTTGTCATGAAATGAATACATGTGTCCAAGTAATGCTACTGTAATAGTGTAGATTGTAGATTCTAGATTCTAGTGATGGTTGATGTTGTGTGAGTACATTGTACATTGTACGCACATGCATATTATGAATGTGCTTGTGTAGCAGTAGATTCTAAGTTCTAGATTGTAGATGTGAATGGATAAGTTAGTTGGAGAGGAAATTAGGAGAATTATATGTGAAGGTGTTGAATATATATATGTGTTTGACTCCCCATGAGGCCTTCTCCTGTCAGGAGCATGATCTTTTCAATTCAACCAGTCAATTCAATTCAGGTAGTTCTCTCTCCTCTTCCTTTCTTTCTTCAAGTTCTTTTGGATTTGGAGTTTTGGCTTTGGCTTTTCCTTCTTTCTTCCGTCCATAGTGACTAGTAACTAGCTTGCCGGGTGTCAGGATTACTTATCTATCTATCTGTATTATGTGAATGTTTGGATCCGTAAACACACACAAAAACAGTCATTCACCACACAATATATCTGTTTTCTCTGTACAGTATTCAGTATTCAGATTACAGATTTATTTAGATACCTTTATTCCTCTACAGTTTTACACCATTATAGTATATTTCACGTCATGGGTAGGATATACTAGTGATATTACTAGTTACTCTACTAGTGTTACACATCCCATTTGGGAATTGAAAATTATATCGATACATAAACATTGATGCATATTATAGGCATGCTATATCATATATCTATTATCCATAGTATAGAGTATAGAGTTCAGAGGGAGAATTGAGAATAGTAGAATTATTACAACAATAGACTAATAGAAAAAAAATACCAAAAACCTCTCTTCAAATATCAAATACCCTCACGTAGATCCAACTGTCTCACTCTCTCTTTCTCTTTCTCTCGCTTCTCGCTACACACTACTTATTTCAATATCATTTCACAAACCATTTTGTACAGAGACAGGGATATGGCGAATGTTGTACCTTCATCTTGTATTATTAGTATATTAAATGCTCTACACGGACATCGTACACGGTACATGGTACATTGTACTTTTCAACTGACAAATCTGTACACAGGGAACACAAGTACTGGGCTGGGCTGAGCTGAATTTAGTTGAATTGAATTGAATTGAGCTAAGGGAGAGATTCCCTCTCTCTTTCTCTCTTTTTCAGTATATAGAGTAGAATAAAAGTGAATAGGAGTGAAGAGGAGAACTGAAGGAGCAAATCCATAGAGTCCCAAACATGAGTCGAATTCTCAAAGTGTCATTGGGAAAATTGTAGATAGCTTTTAGCTGCATACATACACAATACACATGCCATATGCAGCGTACACGTTGAGAAAGAGCATTCCTCGACAACCATTAGAATTGTTGTACATTATATTACATTATATTATATGTACACACATGGTTTTTAATGGATTTATGCGTATTAAAATGCCCTACAAATTCTATACTCTGTACTCTATACTTCATTGTGATTTTGTACGTGTATACATGTATACACACGTCATTTATTCACATATGGATACCTTTTTAGCATTCAATTTGATGGGTTGAATTGGATTGGATGTGGATTTGTGTATTTGTGTAGATTGGGTACATGAAATGCAATCTAATGTATTCTAAATTCTAATACTTTCTATTTTTGTGACGTTGATCATATCGTATTAGATTATATTATTATTATTATATATTTTTGATTTTTTCTCCTTTATCTTTTATCTGTCTTCTCTTGTTTGGTAATCATATTAGCATTATGACATGACAATTTCCAAAGATGTAGCTAATTTATAAATGTACACTGTACACTGTACACCGTACACTCAAAACTGTACAGTGTTCAGTTGGTATCGTTCAGAATTGAGGAATTGTCTGAAATATTATTAGGTTCATCTTCCATCTTCCATCTCTACGTATAATCTATACCGAAACGTTGGTAATTATTATGCATTTCATGTTTTATATACTACTTCCTAGAATCTAGAATCTGGAATATACAGAATACTACAGTTATTATTATTACAGTCAAATATTAGAGTAGTAATGACTTATAAAGGTTTTAGTATTGTGGTGGAAAACTTTAGAGTAAGAGTTGGGAAAACTTCTTTGTCAATAGTCAATAGTTAGGTTTGAAAATCTGATTTCTGATTTCTGAACTATCCAGATTTCAACTCATTTAAATTTCCAATGATTTGCCTAAGCGCTAAAAGTTTCTACTTCTCCTTCAACTGCTACTTCTTTGGTTCATAATAAATGAGAGAAAAGGTTGAAAATTATGAAACCTTTATCGGCTTGTCTCCTCTTTTAATATTTTGTTGAATACGTGATGAATTGGAATTCGACTGCGGAAACTAATACCGTTCACAATCCAGAATCCAGAATAGAGAATCCATCCAAGAGAGAGAGAGAGAGAGAGATAGAGAGACAAGTTAGACAAAGGACGTGGATGAAGATGGCGGTGTGTGTATATATTTGGATACAAAAGCAGAGAGTAAAAGTTATAGTATCCACAATCCAAAATCTACAGTTTACAATCTGGAGCATGATAGTATCAAGTATCAAGCATATTTTATTACCACTCTATAATCTACAATCTACAATCTAGATTCTAAAATTGTCAATTGACAATAGACTTCAAATATGTATGTATGTAGACTTGTGTAGCAAATCCAAAACAATGTTTTTTGCTCATCCACAGCAGTGAAAGTTGTAAGTTGAAGAAAGATGAAAAAGTCAAGTTAAGGTTAGAATTTGGAATTCTGAACTTGGAATCTACAGTAGAGGAGGAAAGAGGGAAGAAGGAAAGAAGAGTCAAGTCGCTATTTGTTCACTGTTCACGTACCATAACTATTCCTTTTGAGTACGTGCGGAGAAAGGAAAAGTTTTGAATTTGAAAAGGAAAAGGAACGACTTGGTTTCATGTCATATTTTTCCAGAGTTTTCTCAAGATTCTAAACTATATTCATATGTACATTGTACATGATGTATATGGCATAGAGTATGGAGTTTAGGGACTGGTGACACAAGACACAAGACACAAGAAGTGTGTAATACTAGAATGCTAGACTACTGGTGTAGATGAGAAAATAATGGATATGTCCATCTATAATGGACTATATAATATACATTATACATAGATAGCTCGTGTTATGTTCTACATTCTACATATTTGGCTGTTGGATGTTTGTGCGTAGGGAGATAAAATGCAGTGATGTGTGATGTATTAGAGAGATTAGATTGCTTTATAACACGAGGTAAAGAGCTATATATTACCAAGAGATCAAGATTTATGATGAAAAAGAACAAATAAGACGGGATTTAATAAAATGTTCATGATTTATGTGGTTTTTATATAGAGTATCCTTCCTTTTCTACTGTCTACTGTGTACTGTGGTGCTGGAGTTTAGAGTTTGGAGTCTGGTATCCGCTATAGTTTCATGAGCATTTGCTTGATTTTGGTATTCGGTATTTGGTATTTGATATTTCATACGACTTGCTCGCACATGGCAGTTCACAGCTGAGATGTGAGAAAAGTAAAATGCTGGGAATTTTCGACTATCAAAAAAGCTCTATAAACTGTAAGGAGAATATATTATGTGCATAGATATCTTGATTCTACATTCTAGATTCTAGAAATTTAGACGTAGACACATGTATTATGCGCACTTTTCCTTCCTTCCTCCCTTTAGAGTCAGGAATTGTGCCATGGCAAGCAAAAATATTTTGACTGGAGAGAAAATAGTCATGATGATGATCTATCTATATACAATATACACGGTCTACAGTCTAGAGTCTAGAGTCTACGCAGTCTATACACACACAGAACCTACAGCAGAATAGACCACGGCCTCTGACTTTTCATCTTTTTCAAAGGCACGGCATGCTCCATGCTCAGCGGAATATGTTTGTGAGATGAGTGAAATATTTCCGATTTCATAAATTCCTCTCTCTCTCTCTCTTGGCCTCTCTGTCTTTGGTTTGGTTTTCTATCAACTATTTACAGTCATGCGGAGCAGAGCATGCCATTCATGTGACGTGTATGAATGGGAATTATGAGGAAAAAATTGAGAATCCAGACCGATTCAGAAATATGGGAAGAGAAGGAGACGGAGAAGGAGAAGGAGTGACTGAAAGGGGTTCCGTAGAATGTGAAAACGATCAACTATTTTAATATAATGTCGGTTTGATCACATAGCACAGCTCAACCCCAAAAAACTATGGATTCTAAATTCTAAATTCTAGAATCTAGAATTTAGATTCATAAATTATATTCAATTCACTTTCTGCATGTCAAAAGATGGAAAAAATGTGTAGAAATATTTGTACTTTGTGCTTTGTACCTTGTCCAACTCATGATTGTATTGCATTATGTTTCCGCTTGCATAATATTATGTTTATGATTATTATTATGACGTTTGACGACGTACATGAACAGAATATAAATTTGTGTAACATCCCAAATCCCAATTTTACCTTCAGTTACTACATTTACATTGTACATAAATGGCAAAGGTCTATCAATAACTTGAATCCAAATCAGTATTTGTGTTTGGTTCTGATACCCACAAATTGCCTTGTGATCAGTTTGAAGTCTAGAAACTAGAAAGAAGTTCCATATATATAATAATTATCGTTATTTAACTTTAGTGGTGCATTTGAATTTAGTTATGTTCTCCTTCACTTTGTTTCCCTTTTATTTTTTTACTTTTTAGTCTTTCTATTAAAACCAGAACCGCAGTATGAATCAAAAATCATGAAGTGGATCTTCCAGGGAAAAAATAAAAATAATTCCAATTTATTAGTTTGGTTGTGGTTTTGTTCCCGGACTATCCTAATTGTTAATGTATTTAGGATGGTAGCATGACGGTGGACTGTGGATCAACAAAAACAGCAACAACAAACCATGAACCACCGCACCGCTACGAGCTAAGAGCTATGAGTTAAGAGTTGCGAGTAATATACAAATATTATATCGTCTATCCATACACGAGTTGTAGATTTTAGATTCGGAACGACTATGAAAAATAATGACACGATGATAATAAAAACATTACCATAATATATTACATTACATTATACATTATTCTGTATGGTGTATGGTATTATTGGTCGTGGTATCTTTTTTTGGTTAGCTGGTTGAATGGTTTTGGTTTTGGTTGCATGATGCTCCATGCTGTGAGATATCCATGGAATCCATGGAATAAAATAGGTAAAAATAGACAGAGGGAATCCTATGTACACACTGTGTGTATCTCGTGTCTACTATCTCTATCTATCGATCTATCTATCTATTTATCTATCTACAAAACAAACTGAGAAATACTAAACACCAAACACTACATGTTCATTTTACATTACACATTGCAAAAACCAACAGCCAGAACAGAACTATAGAAACTAAAATAAAATAAAATAAAGTCGGACTCATCATTAATCACTAGTTACTATTTTCTATATGAGATTTGAGAGGAATATCAGTACTCAAAGAGACAAAAAGAGCAAGCATTGAGCATTGAGCATTGAGTATCTTTTTACTGATCATAATGCAGCATGGACACATGTAAAATGTACAGATGCACATTTGTATAATTCTCTTATCAGGATAAGTTGAATTCAATTCCACTGAGTTGGCTGTTGGCTCCTCCCGACTTTGACTTTGACTTTGTCACTGTTTATAGTTTGTACCGAATATTACAGAATATTATAGCATATCCTAGTACCGTAAAATAATGATAATAATATGTCTTTTACTGACATTCGTCACTTGGTTTTGACTTTGTTTTTTCCGAATTGAGCCTCTTGCGAATACTCAAATTTCACATGTGTGAAAATGAATGAAAAGCTTAAAGAGAGTACAAAATGGAGACAGAATGCAAAGTGTGACAATTGTACACTGTGCAAACTACACACATTTACTCGTACAGATACTCATTCAAATTTTCATTTCAGGCTACTCCTCGGATGGAGGAGAAGGGAAAAGAATCATTCTGAATGGAGAATATATACCGTGCACAGCACAGAGTAAACAGTGTACAGTGTACGGTGTACAGCTCCTTGAATGAACAAACCAATTGCATAGTTTGTTCATACAGAAATAAAGATACAACAAATAGACATTGGGAGTAAACATGGGAAGAAACATTCAAAAAAGTCAGACACATGGATGTGCGATGTACATGGAGATAGACAAGCCAAAACAGGACAAGAAACGGCACATTACTTCATCTCCTCCATCCTCATCCTCATTTTCCATTCCTTCATTCCTTCATTCCTTCATGTTCCATGTTCCATGTGAATATTGTGAGACTGTGATATTTATATTAAAATTCTGGACAGAACCCCAAGTCAAGTTGATATTCTCTCGAGTAATTTGCACGGGCTGCGCTTGCTGTCTGTCTATCTATCTGTGCCTTCCATCCTCCATCCTCTATTCTCAAATGTTTAAATGTTCAAATGTTTCCCAATGACTGACTTGCTCGTTGCTCCTTCCTCCTAGTGCCTGGTTGCTAGTGAATGTAAAAAATGGTACATGGTTTTAAAATGAGTCGAGATGAATTTTTTCCAAGAATGGTCTCATGTCTCATCATACTAAATAAAACTGTAAAATGTCCGCGGGACAATAGAAATAGACAGTAGATAGACGACAGAGAACAGACAACAGACAACAGACATTGTCACATATGTACACTGTACATTGTCCATTGTACACCGTATATTACACCGTACATACATGTAGTTGAACAAAACAGGGATGAAAAAAATAGCACCATTTAGTTTTTTTTTTCGTTAGCTGGAAACTTTTTATCATTCCTTCTTCCAACTTGATACATACAACATGCAATGTTCATATGGTTTGGGGATTGGAGTTGGGAGTTTGGAGTATGCCAATAGCAGTAGTAGTAAATGCAGAATGTAGAATGTAGAATGTAGATAATATTAGAGAGTAGACAATGTACATGTGTGAGTATTATTAGTCGTAGTCGTAGTGTTGTCATGTCAGTTTGGTTCTTTCATGTGTGCGACAGATATATAGTTGGTTGATTGTGGAAACGGACGGATGAACTCGGATTCTATCTATTCTATTCTATTTTCACTCTTCTGTTCCTTTCCCCAGTCCCCAGTCCCTACTCTAGTCTCTAGGATCCTCTACTCTAGGATTCTAGGATGAGATGTCATATAGAGAGGTAATATAAAAGTGAATGTCATGAAAAATTCATGGAGGGTGTGTAGTGTAAACACTCCTCTTTTGTGTCTCCAGTCTTGATTAAATGAGAGGTCTATATCCACAATCCACAATCCGGCACGCACAACATCATACACACAACACATGGAGATAGACTTGGGAGAAAACTCAAACTCTATAATATATTATTATACAGAGTTACAAATACATAGACATACAAAGTTCTTCAAATTGATTTATTCTCTCGCTTTCTCTCCTTCTCGCTTTTTCATCTTCCATCACAATCCTGTATTGTGTACCCTTTTGTATGCATACATAGATGCATAGATATTCCATATTATTTTCCTTCACGCACATTGTACACTGTATATATTGTACAAAATACAAAATATATGACATATCCAGTTCATTCGGGAAATGCAGATACAAATATTCCCAGAATTCAGAATTGTAGATACTTGCCATGTTGGCATGAGAATTTACAAATACGGTATATCCACCATCAACATAACATGAGAAAGAGAGTAAAAGTGAATAAAGGGAAGAGTAGGAGAAAGTAAAGTAAAATAGGAGAGTTGCTCATAAGTTAATATGACAAAAATGGAGAGGAGATGAATATGAAGAGGAAGAAGAAGAATGAAAATGAAGGAAGGAAGGAAGGCGAAAGAAGGCTGACACTGAGAAGACTGAGAAAACCCTGGTGAGTGATTTTCTCGGTTGATATTGTAAACTGTACAATATACATTGCATATTGCTGTAGGAAAATACATATGTATACATTTTACACTGCATACTATATTTAGATTGTGTACATTTATAGTGAGTGTCACCGCCGTCATCCTCATCGTCATCGTCCTTTCAATTCCAATTCTCATTCTCATTCTCATTCTTGTTCCTGGTTTGAGTTGAGATAGAAGATGGAGAGAGAGAGAGAGAGAGAGAGAGAGAGCGCGCAGGAAAGGAGAGGATATTACTAATACGCATATTATTATTGTTGCAAGTGTATCAGAAAAAGAGTGGGAAAAGTTGTAGGTTGTTGTAGTATTAAATTGTTTTCAGTCTATCAAAATCTACAATACATTCGCTCGACTCTCTATTCTATGATATACATGATTTTATCCCCGACTGGGTTACACATAAAGTAACTCAAAATGTTCATTAATACACAAACTGGAGCAGGAGAGCTGGAGGAAACTTGAATTCCCAAATAGAATATCTGTATTAGAGTGCAGAGTACATGTGATATGCATGTTATATTATGTGAATAATAAGTAATAAGTGATGCCCCATCATTTTCCGTTTCATTCATGTGTTAAACTAGAAGCTAGACACTAGATACTACAAGTATTTATGTTACAACTACCGCCAATGTTTTGATACAGACTGTAGGAGATAAGTACAAAAACTGCATTGGAGCTTTGGGGTTTTGTAGGAGCAAGACATGCACATGTGATATGCAGCATGCAGCACAGAATATAGAATATAGAATATAGAGGATGGAGTATTTGTTTGAGTTGTGCCGGGTGAGAAAGTGAGAAAAGTCGGATGAAAATGAAATGAAATGAGAGTTTATACTTGGATCCAAATCCAAATCCAAATTACTCATCTATTCTATGCTAATCAACACGCTTTCTGTATTAATTTTGACACATCTGTGCTGGAGCTACAACCAAACAAGTCTCAAGTCTGTCTACTGTCTACAGCTGTAGTCTCTTTCCTTTCGTATAAATATTCCACTAATTTGAATTTTAATATTAAACCGGTTTTTAACAATATCATTTTCACCCGGTCTTCTGTTTTCCATCTCTACTGCCTTCGTTTTCGTTTTCGTTTTCCAATTCCATTTCCTTCTTTATCCTTCCTTCCTCTGGACTCTAGATAAAACATGTCGAAACAAACTTACAGTTGTACATGAAACATGAATCAAACAAAAGTCGGAACGACAAAACTACTTTTCACACATCCGACATCCGACACCAAACACCACACATCACACATCTCACATAAAAAAAATAAATTATGCATGTAATAATGAAATGGACATAATTTCGTCCGTTTTTAAATCCGTCTGTTATGAATCAAGGATCAAGGACTCATAATATAATAGATATAAGAAAACTCTACCCATTTATTTGAAAAAAGTTAATAATTAACACGGACAACTTTTAAGAAGTCCCTTCTCTCTTCATCGCATTGCAAAGAAAAAGTAGACTGACCAGTGACTGGTGACCGGATATTGATCATAATGAAGAAGAATAAAGATTGCAACAAAATATGGTAAGTTGTAATTTTTAACTTCTTTTGGTAAATTGACTTAAAACATTTTAAAATATAACACACGATTTCAAAAACAAAAAGAAGCCAAAGAATAAAGAATTGCAGATAAGAACAGAGAACAGAGACGATCAAGGACGACGAGGAAAAAATATGTTGAATCAACTTGATACTTTTATATTTTATATTTTATACTGCATCATCAAGTGAAGAATTACAAGTATGAGTACGATATAATTATGAGAAGAGGTGAAGATGATGAGGGTATATTTAATATCAAAAATAAAAATAAAAATCCATATAATATACATTTATACTTTATGCTTTATACAAGCAAAACATATTTACGACATTGTAGAATTATGGAGGGAGAGGAAAATATTCTGTAATGAATGTGTTTTACTCAAAACTCAATCGCTTGAGCTTTGAGTTTTGAGCTTTGAGAATTTTGATTTTGCTACTTGAGGATTTGATTCTGAATCTGTTTTGAGTTTTGAGCCTTGAGTCTCAGCTTGTTGTCACATCATCCATCCAGTTGTCCTACTTGATTCTATTCTAGATTCTAGAATCTAGACTGATGAAACAAGGCAATACATGAATAATATGTACATTATACATTATATTACACGAGAGTACAAGCGCTTGTACATTGTACATGGCACATGAACAAACTGGGAATTTTGCGCTCCAACACTTTTCCATTAATAAAATGGACTTAAAGGATGAATCAGATTTATCTGTCTAGTGCCTAGTGTCGAGTCTATTCATTTAATATTATATCTGTGTACCTAGAATCTAGAACCTAGATACTTGCTACTTACGATATTATGTATTATGTTTACAGAATATCATCTCCCTTTTCAAATCCAATTAAAGCTCTCGCTTCAAAAAATTCCCCATTTCTCTCTCTCTCTGTTTTGATTCTCCACTCACAACTTCTCTCAAGTGTCATCTCTGATTAGAGCCGAACAAAAACCAAAGTTTATATGTACAATGCACAGTGTACACTCATACACTCGTATTATTTTGATACTTTCACACTGAACATGAAAACATGAAAACACCATTTCCATTGTTTTACTACAAATTACAAAATTATAGCTGTTTTGGATTCGGATTCGAATGGAATCGATTCTCACCATACACTCTCAACTTGCAACTCACAACTCACATGTTTAGGAAACTAAACTATAATTTAAACAAAATGCAAAGAGAAAAAAAGGTAAAACATGAACCATTTAATTTGTAGTTTGTATTAAAAACCGGGTCATGAAGGATCAAGGTGATTTGAAAATTTTGCAGTGGTTTTTAACTCCAAATAAATGCATGTGAGTGTCAAATGTATGGAGGAGAAAAGCAAAGGGATGGTTTGAGTAGGATTGTGAATTGTGAAGGGATGATCAATGGTCATGGATGCTTGTGGATATATGTGTAAAATGTATGAATTTGTATGTGTGCAATATACGAGTGTAGGAGTGTAGGAGTAATAAATTAGAGTGGATATGTAGTACAGATCAGTTAGTGGATATGTAATAGGTGTATGTGTGTGCCTGTGTCTGTGTAGATACGTAAATAGATAGTCTGTTTTGCTTGTCTGCTGGTGTGTTAGGACTTGATGTTATGATATGTATGGGTTGATAGTTACCACACTCTTTTCTGTTCTGGTTCGTGTTCTCATGTATTCTAATGGAGGATTCTCCACTCCACCTTTTCCTTGCAGTTGGCGTAATTAAGTCCTGCGCTGCTGTACTTTATTCATTTGACTCTTCTCAATTCTCCATTCCCCATTCTCCACAAGGGAAGGAAAGAATCCACTGAGCCGATTTAACGCTCATGCCCGGGTCGATAGAGACAAACTGAGGATTCCCTTAACCAAACTCCTACTCGTATTCCCATTCCTATTCGTAGTCATTCTCCGTCTCATTCTCATTCTCATTCTCATAGTCATGTCAACGTAAGTATCTAGAATCTAGAACCTAGAATCTAGTATCTAGTAAAGAGTAAGTAGTGGAACATGAATCTACACACTACACACTCCACAGAATACAGAATACAGAGCCTCTGAACCTTATAGAACCTTTGCGTGTATAGTGTATGAGCGTACATGATATATTATATGAGAATCCTATCTTTCACATTAACAGACTTTTGGCCAAAAAAACCTATTGGAAATGTCACAACCTGGGTCTTTTCAAAATTGAGACGAGAAACGAGAGACGAAAGACTCGAGTCAATCCAAGTCAAGTCAACTATAACACTCTTTCTTTTCTCTCCCTCGTCTTTTTTATCTCCCGTGTCTTTGTTGTACAATGATACTTTGCTCTTCTCTTCCCCATTCTCTGCTCTATACTCTGTAATCTGTACTACAGTATATCCTATAGTCCATGTATGTTATGTAACGGTGATGTACCTTGGATTCTCAACGGGTCTATCAAAACCTCTTGTATCTTTACGCTTGCTATTATTTGCTCTATCTTTCTCCTTTTCTAGTTTTCTAGTTTCTTTTCACTACATCTAATGCTCCCGTGTACAATGTACTATGTATCTACGCTTAGATACTTTGGCTCCTCCGCTTTGGTTTTGCTTTTCCATTTCCTTTGAGTGAGAGAGATGGAGGCAAATCCGTTTACAAACACAAGTTTCCTCTTTCACACACACTCGCCTTTTCTCTTCTTTGTACATTTTCCTCAAGTCAAAAGTCTCAAGTCGAAAGTCTCCAGTCTCAAGTCTCAAGTTGTGCATTGTGCACGCTTGTGATGGTGATTCTGATTCTGATGCGGATTCTCAACTCTCTTTCTCGCTCGCTCACTCGGTTCTCGACTGCTCCCAGTCGGATTACCATTACATTTTATTTCCATGCATGTTCACTTGTCGAGCTACATGAACATCTTTTTGGCAAATATCAGGAGAAAGAGTCAGAGGAAGAGCAAGAAGAGGAACAAGTTGAATAAAGGAGTAAGAAGATGTCTTTACAAAATGGCAAATGGCCATTTAGGTGAGCAGATCCACACAACATGTGTTTCTACATATTTCCAGAATTAGACTACATGTGTTCCATAAATACATTTTCTTTCACTCTCTCTACTCTGTACGCTGTACTCTTTCTCTTTTCCTTTTTGTAAACTCTAAACTCTAAACATAAATACATTTACATGCAGGAATGTTCCATAATAAATAAATATATCCACTCATGTAGACGATAAATACATTTATGTAGACAGTAGACAGTAGATGGAGAGAAATCTTTGGTGGAAACATTTTTCATCCCATAACACATAACACTATAATATAATCCTGATTTTTTAAAACATGGAGCATAGATATCAATGCTTGTACTTTGTACATTGTACAATCTACACATTCAAAACACAAAACTCAAAACTCCAAACCAGAGTTACATTCTCTACCGTTTTCCTCTCCATCCCAGTTTATTCTCAATTCTCATCCTGAAACGTGAAAAGGTGTTTAGTTTAATAATTCATGTCCCACCATTTTCCTTGCTCGTTTCCCTCTCTTTCATTCTTTCATTCATTCACTAGTCCATTTCATGGACTATAATTTTTTATCCCTCCATTCAGTTGCATACTCTGTCAAACCGTTTGGTTCCCTATAGTTGTTTTGAATAGAGTGTAGAGTATAGACGATAGAATGTACTATCAAAAATTGGGGATTGGGATTGACATTAAAATCAAAAACAGAATCACAGTTCAAAGTTACGCATTAAACATGTGTATCTCCTGGTCCACCTATAGAATTCCGAATTCAGAATTCCGAATATCAAACAGCTAACAGAATGAGTAAGTGAAGGAAAATAAGGGATCTGGCTGGATGAAAATCTGTTTCTATCACACTAGACTCTAGACTCTAGATGCTAGACTCTAGATACTATCTAGATACTAGGCACTAGAGACGGCGGGGGGTGCCCTCATTTCCCTCAGATTTTTCCCTTCAGGAGCAGCAAAAAACAGCAAAACACACAACAAAACAAAACTGCCCGACAAATGTGCTACACACATCTGAGAATGAAGAGCAAAGTTTTGCTACTATTTTTTTTACATTGTTTGGTTGTGAGTTGTGAAATGACCAAACTATTTGATGCTGTGTACAATTGCACTGTGTCACGTTTGGTTTGTTGGTTTTGAATTTTGGTGATATTAGGATATTAGGATTGTAAATTGTAGTGGGATTTTTTCTCTGTTCCTTTGAATGGAGTTGAACTCAGTTTTGAGATGATTGTGATGGTGACGATGATGATGATGATGCTGCTGCTGAACATTAAAATACAACTGTATGTCAACATTGGTTTGGTTCTTTAAATGGCTGAGCGGAATATAAGAATATAAGAATGGATGAATGAATGAATGAATGAATGAATGAGCGTTAGTAGTTGTTGTTCGGTTGTTCCAGTCAACATGAACATTTCTTTGGCGTTGTGGCAGTGCGTTATGCATGTGTATTGTGTATGCAGTGTGTGTGTTGTGTGTTGTGTTGTGTCAATTAAGGTAATAAATAAAATAGGAGGTCTGTTTATGAAAGAGGGGAGGGTTTCAAGTGCCTCGACCACAAAAGCCACATCTTTTTGTGTCCTTTGTGTCACGTGGTATTCATTTACCCCCGTTATTTATCATCCTTTTTATTGTTGCTCCTTTTTATCCAGCTCCATACTACCAAATTTCCAACGTTTTAGAGTTCCAGAGTTCCAAAGTATCTCCTTCTCCTTCTGTGTTCACTGTTCACTGTTCACTCTTCACTTTACTCTTAGCTGTTGTTGTTGTTGTTGTGTATGCTTCTCCAATTGCATGGGTCGTACCTTACTGCACTTTCTTTTCTTCTTTTTCTTTTGATTTTGCCTTTCCTTTTCCATATCCATTTTCCATGTTCATGTCCAAACTCCAAACTCGGGCTTTTCAATTTTCAAAACACCCTCTTTTTCTTTACACGTTATTCATATCTCATGTCTCAATGTTTCTTTCTCATTTTTTCCTTTCCTTCATCCATTTACCCATAATATTTGGGGAGGATGTGATCCGTGCATATTGGCGTTTGGTGTTTAGTGCTTAGAGTTTGGCCTTTTCAAAAACCTCACTTTTTTGACACTAGCTTACACTTTGACTCTTACTTTGATTCTTGCTTTTATATTATATTATATATTATATTCCATAGTTTCCCTGGTATATCTTCCTTTGATGTGGAATTGTGTGAAATTCGTTCCATGTACTTAAATGTTTGTATGTGCACAGCCTAAAGTGTACAGTGTACATATAACATCTGCTAAAATCCATGTTATTATTATACACTACATCACTACATCAGTGTACCATGTATATACTAGTAAAGCCATCCATTCACTTATTCATTCATTCATTCAGTCATCCAGCCATCGAACAAAAAAGCAAGTTTAGTCCATAGTATCGAGTATGGGTTATGTTTCTGCCTTTTTCTTCCTTTCCTATTCCAGCCCACAAAGTTCTACGTACAATGTACAGTGTACAGTGTGGAGTGAGGGAATACTGAATAAAGTCAACGACGATGACAATTTACGTGTTTTACAAGATACAAGCCAACTAACTAGTGATATGTTTGTAACACGATATGTGATACATGGACAAGTACACGTACAAGTACAAGAGAACACGGGTTTTTACATAGAGTAACATGTAGGTACATGTGCACATTGTGTATACATGGAGAGACATCCATGACTAAATCATAAACCGTAACATATCATATCACATGCCATATCCATGATATATCATACATGTTATGTCAATTCAATCCAATCCAATCATTTAACATAAATAAATAAATAAATCAAGGGTTTATTCTTTGTTCCTCCGTACCGGGAAAATAAACTCTATACTCTATACACTTTATAATAAACACTGTACATTAGACACTATCAACTGTAGACTGTAGACTAGAGACATAACTTCCCTATCGCATACAGTCTATGATCTTTTACATCGGATATCATATTGCATTTCTACTTTCTACTCCACAGCTGAAAAGAAAAATCATAGGCAATAAAACATAATATTTTACTCGTACATCGTTCCATAATAGTATGTAAAGGCTGTACACTGTACATAATATGAAGCAAAATGTTCAAATTTGAGAAAAAAACAAGGAAAGGCCAGACATCCATACATGTGTTTGTTTCTGAATAAATAAAATCAACAAAGTATTATTCAAGTGTGGACACTAGGCACTAGGCACTGGACACTAGACATGCATTACTTGATTACTATTTCATATTATGACGGTTTATTTATGAATGTACAATGCACATAACTATTGTTATGCGGTACGTGTCGCATGTCTATTAAATATGATAGAGTGTAGAATGTAGAATGTAGAGTGTGGGTGAAGCAGCGAGGAAATTTTTAAGTACATATACAACATACAACATGCGATGTTTCCACATTGTACATTGTACATGCAAATTGATGCATGATGAATATTGAATAATATGACCATGAAAAGAATATTTCACCTAAAAGTTCCCCCCAGTGCAGTGCCAGTGTATTGTATATATTGTAGATTGTAGATTATAAATACTTGCAACCGTAGTCTTGCTACCGTCAATAGTCAATAGTCTATACGTTATACTTGATACACTTTACAGATACATCCTAATTCTAAAAGGCTGGGCGGTGGGTGGGACGAGGTGATATTTGGATATTTGGTGGATCATCATTGTCATCGTCATCGTCATAAATGATGATGAGCTCTGTTAAATATGTTGAGATGTGTTGGGTTGTAATGTGATGTGAAGGCAATTTAATTTTAGATGAGGTAAAAGTGTCTAGTTGTATGTAATAAAGAAGCAGAGCATATCGGTACATGCATCCTTGTCATTGTCGTTGTCATTCTACGTGTAATATGTAATACCTGATGTAATGAACTGTAATATGTAATATGTCGCGGACGAATCAGCGGCAAGAATGAAAAGCAAGAGAGTCTATGTACATAATTCATAGCTGATTGACATGAAACGACCAAAGAGACTAATGTTTAGCTCTTAGCTCTAGTATTCTAGAGTTCTAGAGTTCTAGAGTTGTAGTGTTCTCAAGTAACAAGACTGTGTTTTTTAGCAATTGACAAACACAACAATTGATTTGTTTTTAAAGAATGACTATTGTTGTCGTGTTTGTCACTTTGATGGATATTTATAAAATAATTGTAATTATGATATTGT
>JAQGBH010000962.1:0-39108 GCA_034698265.1 Sminthurinus aureus | reverse complement strand
AATCATTTTACAGTTGCGAATTAAATTGATTTTTGGTGGCAAAATAAGGAATTTTGGTGGCAAAATGAGGTTTTTCCCTTCTTTTGTATTATTTATATTTTTATATTTTTATATAAATACTTTCATACATCTCACACATACTACATTATGTATTGTGTGCACAGAGCATAATTCTACATTTTTCACGCTAAATGGATTCCAATTTGAAAAACTACATACTACATACATTATTTGGTGATTTAAATATATTTTAAATTTAGAAAAACATTTTACTAGTATTTAATATTTAGTTAGCTTGTAGCTTGTCATCAGTTTTTGACAGGGGTTACTGTCTACTTTCGAGTGTCTACATATTTCATAATTGCTTCAGCACGACTAATATGAAAATGTAAAATGTAAATGCAAATGTAGTGAAACTATTGGTGTGTGTATAAATAGTGTTTGCAAATAGAATACTGCATAAAACCACGGTTTCCTCTCTGAAGCTGGAACACTAATTATAACCAAGTTGTGTACATAATATAGAAATAAAAATGATCTAGAAGCTTGTGTAAAACACAAATTAGCTCCTGGAATCTGATTTATAGAAAATGCCCCATACCCGATAACGAGAACAAGAATGATAACAGTAATGAGCTGTTTTTGACAATACCACAATTAAACAAAGCTATGAACACATTGAACAGTCATGAAAAGGAACGTGCGCATCCTCTGAGTCCAAATAAAAGCTGTATTATGTCTTATGGTCTTTTGTATTGCTTAGATAGTAGTTAGTAGATACCTGTTTTTAAGGTGGAGAGATGAATAATGAATAGACAGATGTAAAATATACAGGTATCAATAAAAAAGCATAGTATAAACTATAATAGTCTATAATACATAGGTACACAGATGTAATACATTTTTGAAATCTTAGTCATCAACCAGGCATGAAAACTACCCATTGGGATCGGACAAAAGAACAAAATTCATAGTACACATGAGTTATGATTTACATGGATCTCATTCTAAAATTATTGTCATCGTATCAAATATCACATTGGGATTACTATACACTCTACACCGATTAGTGATCTGTGATTACTTATTGGTGAATAGTTTATTAGCGCACTGAGCACTGAGCGCACGAGCTGTTAAAAGAAAAAGAAAAGATATGATAGACAATGGAAATATTATATTAAATATAAGCCTGTCCACATTTTTTTTTGTCAAACTTGTAGGTTGCAAATTGCAAAGGAGAATCTATGTATAAAATGTATGTATAGGATACGGTACACGGTATAGACTAAATACTAGAGATTTTGAGCATGTGGAACACAAGTATAAAATCGGAATGAGGATGAGGATGCGGATGGTGAATATCGGTAGTGATGTCAGGAAGCATGACAAAATGTTCACAATATTTTTCTTGAGATTAGCTGATGAGTTACAAAAAAGGAATTTATAGTTAATAGTTACACAGGTAGTTTATCAGTTATCAGGGTTCAAAATTATATTTCCTATACACAGCATACAATCTACAGCAAGTTATATAGTATGAATTATGCATTGTCTTCTTCTATTTATACATATAATATAAAACATACACGCGTACATATGTTTCAAACCCAATAAAACTTTACATGCTACATTCTATGTATGTAAAATGTATGCTGTAAAAGAGTAACCGTTCATGAGGATTTATTATCAATTTTCCATTTCCAATACGGTCACCTGTTGCTCACCAACACAAGACAAGAGCGTGAATAGTGACTATGTACGGAATTCATGTATAACACAGAGTTGTGACGACAAACCGTGATATTCGATATTCAAGATTCAAGTCAATGTCAATGTCTAAAATAATGTAGGTAATAATCATAGTATGAAGATATATAAAATATTATTATTGTTTAACACAGTTGATAAGTTGACTTGAAACGTTTGATAGCAGAAAGCAGGAGACAGGTGCAGAAGCTTCTTCTTCTACCTTCTCCCTGATCTCTAGTCACTAGTTGATGTTACATTATTTTGTGTTACGTGCTACACTATTGCTCATGGATCCTCTATCCTCTAACTTAAATCTGTTTTATGAATGGCACAGAGCACACTTACAACTTTTGTCTCTTATCTTTTGTCTTTCATCTTGCACACTGCACACGTGAATGACTTCTCTCATTAACTTACAAGTTACAAGTCAGTCAGTTAGATAATTACAATTTGTATTTTTCTCTGGCCCTGCATTCATAACTAATAGATATTTATGTATATAAATGTGCGATGTAGTTTGGTTTGGTATGTGTGGGTCAACTTAGCTTATTTTAAGACTAGGTTATTGGCTTGGCCTGGCTTGACTTTTTCTGTCAGCTTCCTTTGACGAATGGATAGATGGATGAATGAATGATACATATTAAAAATGACTTAAATCGGCATTTTTTCACCGAATTTTAAAATTTAAATTAGACACTAGACCCACATTGTCATTTAAATACATTAATAATTGTAAACTGTAATGTAACGACAAACGGCAGTTATTGTTTGTTGTAAAAATGGTAAGTGGTAGTCCTGTTTTTTTCTGCTTATTAGGATGTAAGAATTAGGAACGTATCATAAGCTATGTGACTCAAAACTCAAAATATTTTGGCTGTTCTAAATGAAAATGTGACGGTAGTTAGTACTTCATACTAGTGGTTTGTGTGCATGTATTATTTTTATTACTCATCATTTCAAGCTGAAATTAGCATATAAAATGGCACATCTAGCAGAAATTCATGCAGTTAACAGTGAGTGAATGAAACATTTATTTTATGACAACTAGCAACTTGTAACTAGCACCACGGTCCACATTTTACATTTTACATACATTTTGCATTAACCTCCAGAATGGACATTTTATATTAGGTAAATGTTAGATGTACAATGTACGCATTTATGGCTCATCGTGTTCAATTATGTATTACACTAATATATTGAGCCATCCAACTAACAACCAACTAAACTCTAAACTCTAAAAACCAGTGATTTCTTCACGGGGAATCCACAATACACGCTTTACTGTGGTAATTGACGCAGTTGGAAGTTGGAATTGAAAACTGAACTGAGCACATTGTACTTGGTGCGCATTTTATATATGTGTCTCTGTCATGTATTATGTATTTTGTCCATTTTATGAATATGAAGTATGAAAATTGTCCACTGTCATCTTTACACATTTGACATTTAAAATGTTAAAAATTTTATAATAGCTCACCAACATTTAAACAATCCTTTTTTGGCTTTGGTTTTTGGTTGTATTCAAATCTGTGTTCCTCTGTTCTTTCTTACGCTGTTTACACTGTTTTTATTACGAATAGCTTAATTTTGCTTCCATTTTCACATATTATGCAAAAGTCTACTCAAAGTCTGTAGTCTGTAGTCGGGACACTACACAAATGTGTATTGTATATTATACCAAATTAAAATAGGTACCTTGTGTAAAAGTAGAAAAAATCCAGTAACTTCATAAGTGTTTTGAAAATTCTACATTGTATGTCATGAAAAAATGAAAATGCATCAGTACTCATCATCAGTCCGTCAGTTTGGGGTATGTGTATGGTTTACGCACTGCCATTTTTGTCTATTGTCCTGTGTCAAATGGCCATTAAGAAATGATGGGAATGATGGCACTTAACAAAAATGTTTTCAATAAACCATCTACCACGACATGAGTGCGACAGTTGCCAACAACGTCCATGTCCATGTCCATGTCCATGTGGACATGGAGTTACAAGTTACAAGTGTCAACCTCACAGTTGAAATCAGTTGAATTTTTCTAAAAAATTCAAAACTCAAAACAGTGTTTTGGTCCTTCAGTATGCTCAATTCTCAATTCTCAATGCTCAATGGTAAATTCTATATGTGTGAAAAAAACTTGAAAAATTATCCAGATTTCAATGTTCTCGTCAACCGTCAAACAGACATACAGCAAGCCGTGATGATTATTATCAGTTTCAATTACAACTTGAGTATAAAGTATAATATAAAATATAGAAGTCCAATCATGTGTGAAACATGTTATAATTAATTGATAAATGACAGCCGTTCTTCTTTATTCTTTATTTTTTATTTTGTAGTCTTTGATCCGTTGATTGCTTTCTCACTGTTGTATCTTGTACTTGTGTTTTTGTACTATGTACTATGTATATTTGCAACATGCACAATTCAATCTGTGTGCATTTGTTTGTGCGTATGACAAGAAGAAGAAGAGTACAATGAGCAAGGAGCAATGGGCACGAGTACATAAATGGTAAAAGATTCCTCTGCCTTATGTTTTATCTGAATGCTGAATGCTAAATACTAGCATCTAGAAGCTAGAAGCAAGGAGTAAGCAGTAGCACATGCATGTGAATTGTGAATGGATGGATGTATATGGGAAATTTTGATTGTTTCTCACACTTCTGTTTTGTATCCATAGACTATAGATGAAGACGAAGACGAAAGACAAAATACATGCAGTTAGCAGTTTCTAGTTTCTAGTATAGATTATAGATACATGATAAGTCGAACAATGAGAACTAGCCAAAAGGATGATGATACTTTTAATATGCACTTACACATTATATTATGTATACATCAGCAATGAGTTTAGAGTTTAGAGTTTACATGCACACACGAGTTTCACACACAACTTACATGCATATAAAATTATTATTATTATTATTACTGCTATTGCTATCTGTTATAAATGTGATTTGCAGTTAAAGTTATTACTTATTACTTATTAGTTATGAGCTATGAGCTTGACTTGACGTGGTTTGATATGGTTTGGTTTGGTCTCAGCCTCTCAGTCTCAGTCTCAAGCTCAAGCTCAAACTACAAATCACAAATGTTCATGTGGTATATGCATATAGTTGCTAAAATTGAATTACATTGAAATAATCCCCCGACTTTTATACAGTGAGGTTAACATGAGATAAAAGATAAAATGTATGAGTATAAAGTATAATTGCTCCTTTATGTATGTATCCCTGTGGTATCTAGTATCTATGTACATTCTACATACATATTACATATAAGGACTGAGAGCTGATAGTTTTATACAATTAACTTTTATTATTATTACTATTATTATGAGATAAGCCCTGTCTCGTGTGGCTTCTAGTGCCTAGTGCCTAGTGTCTAGTGCTTTCTTTCTTTCTTTTCGTCTTTCTTTAAGGTGTCTTTATACAGTATTGTACTGTACTGTTTTGTATTGTAGTCTAGTGTCTAGTGTAGTGTTAGAACATGTGGAAAAAGTTCCTTCTTGTCTGAATTGTGAATCCCATAGCTCACACTTGTATATCTGTATGATGTATGCTGTATCTATTCGACGGGCTGAAGGGACCGTCTCTCACAGTCACAGTAGGAATGCCCAATGCCCAAGTACATTGTACATCATACACCATTTGATATATAATGTATGCACACACATGCATATGCACACATCATTATGATGACGATTATTGCATATTATGATTATGTTGTGGTATGACTCTGTTTGTGTTTGTGTTTGTCTATGTCTATAGTCGTATCTTGTATCTCATGTTCCTTCTTGTACTTGCATATATCCACACACATCACACATGTACTCTACACTCAATACTCGTACTCGTGTGTCCAATGTCTCAGCCAAGCAAATTGAATGTCCTGCATTTTGAACGACTTAATGTGTCTTGTTGATGTTTACATCGATTTAAATAAAACTCGGTATTCCATTTTATTGCTACTGAGACACTCGTGAAAGAAACATCTCCAATCTCCAAATCGTTACGACAAGTGTGTTTAAGGTTTAAATTGTACAGCAGTGAGTGTTGAGTAGCTTACTTTGTGCATTTATATGTATTGCAGTGGTTGGTTTACCAATTGTCAATTGTCAATGTATAGTACATATCAATATCAATCAATCAATCAGAGTACGGAACACAGTCCATTGGAATTTTGACTAGGACTAAATAAGAATAAAAAGTGTATGTGTAGTTTTGGTTTGTTCATACATAGTGTGGAGTGTGTATTGTGTATTGTGGAGTATCAAGTGTGGAAATGGGGAAAAGTTGACCAATTTGTGGCAGTACTTAATTGAATTGAATTGGGACAGTTTGTAGTCTCTTGCAGTAATAAATTTACATTGGTACGTTTGGTTTTTGTATTGAGCATTGAGTATTGAGTACTGTTTGATGTTTGATGTTTGTCCATCGTGATTTGTGATTCGTGATCGTGAGATACATACATGTTACATATAAAATTTGGATACACAAAGTGAAGGAAATTTAGGAATATTTCAGCTGTGAGCTCTTTATATTATGTACTGTGAATTAAAAGCTGGAACAAGTCGGTGAAAACGGGTTCCGTAACTTGTATGAATTCCTATTTATTTTGGATCCATAAAAATCAGGTAAATTTTGATTCAACACATTTCTCATTTCTCATTTATATCATTTCTCCAAACTCAAAGCTCACAGCAAAACTTGTAGTCTTCGATTTTTCTCAAGTCTTCCGTAGTTGCTCAGTGAATTCGAATGAAATGTGATTTATGTACTGAAAATTGAAAAATGCATAAAATCCACAATGATATTGATTTTAAAGCCGATTCTCGAATATTCCACTTTGAATTGAATAAATCGTAGTGTCTGTTGTCTGCCGTCTGTCGTCGTATGTTTAACTATGTACTGTGCACATGTGACACATGTGCTTATTTTTTAGCTATTTTTCTCAAGTCTCAAGTCATTTCATAAGGTTTTGAAATCTGAAAATCAATATGGTCTATAAATTATGGAACAACAAGTAAAAAGTAGATAGTAGTTAGGTACATAATAGATACAAATATTGGTATATAAATATGAAAGGTAAAGAATGTCTTTGTCCGTACTTCATGTTTCCAGGATTTCAGTTTTTTTTGCTAATGCTCCTTTGTAAGGTGACTTGCCTGTTTTTCTCAAGTCAATATTCAACATTTAAAACGATTTGTGTAGTGTGTACTGATTTTGACTAGTAGCGGCGTAAAATGGTTGACTCTAATTCTGTCTTCTGCTCAATATAATCATTATCATGTTTACAAAAGACAATAAAGGGTTGTCGATTATTCTTAAATTTTAAATTGTAAATATATGATAAAAATGAAAACAAAACTAAAGTAAGTCACCGTTTGATCTTGAACTAAATTACATTAATACTGTGTAGCATGTAATGTGTAGTGTGTAGTAAATACTAAAAGTCAAGATTCAAGATGCATTATGATGTGACTGAGCGCGTGGAATTTTTTCCCACGTTTACATGACTTTTTAGTAATTATAATTATATCATCCTCTCTCTCGCTCTCTCTCTCTTATTAATTTGTGATGCACTATGAAAAACAAAAAAACAAACTTAGTTTGTACATTGTATTATTTCTTCTTCATGGACAGTCTCTCGTTTTGTATGTATGTACACATGTACAAAATAGAAAACATTCAAGTATTTTTTATACAGGTTTTGTTTTCACTTTCATTGAGTCTCCTCCATTAGTTGATTAGCAGTGCTTTACATTTACTTAGTAACTTACACAATTGCAGACCAAAAGCAGTTTTATGATGCTCAAAAATCAAAGCACAAAACCGTACAGTTCATTTTTCTACATGATTTTACAGAAAATAGAATTAGATCTCGGGATATTTGTAATTACTGCTATTTGATGTCAATTTTCAAGTCTAAAGTCAACCAACAACCATTTGCCTATAAAATTTTACCAATAAACTTTGAAAATGTATGAATATAATAGTAGATGTGTATTCGGTCTAGTCTCTAGTCTAGAATCTAGATGAATATTGAGTTTATTGTACAGAACATGTGTAAAAAGTAAGCAGTTTTCCAAGTCCTGGAATTTTGCACTCTGGACAAGAAGTTAACATCACCTGTTTTCTGTTCTTTTTTATTCAGTCTAGCATCTAGCATGAACTTTTATAGGTATTAGACATGAAGTTCAAAATTAATCATGATTTTCATTGCCGATACGTTACATATTATATTTTATCAAGTCTAATTGCATATTACCATATTCATTATGAGAGCATTTCGTATTTAATATTTAACTAAATATGACAAATCCCAACTCACAACGTTTAAACTCTGATAAAATACAGCTTATCGTTCATCTCTTGTTTACTACTGATAAAATCCTGCTCTGTAAATTCTCACATTATGCTACGTGTTACGTGTTACGTGTGTGCTATGTACATTTAAATTATGAGTTTACGAGATGTTTAGCAGGAAGAAAGTCTGTGTCATAAATTTACTGGGCGTATAAAGTATAAAGTACGCTTGTTGCTTCAGTAATGTTGAAAAGGCAGCTAGTTAACTTAACATATGTATGACACTGCCCCATCCACAGACATGCATAAAATATACTGCCCACTGTCTAATTACTGTCTACTGTCTTTTGTCTACCACACAAATCAATGTAAGCCATGTTCTCTGTAATAATTGATAATTGAGATAACAACCATATTGGTCATTAGTAGTTGTATTTAAATGTCTGTTATCGAATCTATTGATAATGTATAATGCACAATCTATGGAAAAAATGCTATTCAGATTTAAAGTCAAAATTACATATTAATTTAACAGTTTAGGAACCAAAATGTAGAAAAAGAGTTTTCGAATGGATTTGCGTGTAGCGTGTACAACACACTGTAAAATGCTTTGTGTATAGTCATCCCTTTTCTCCACAAACTTAAATTTGAGAAATTGAATATGCATGAAACATGAAAACTGACGAGGAATACACAAAAAGTTGCAAAAACTGCGAGTATATGTAATAGCTAAAAGTGTCATTTTTATTGTACAGTTCTAATTCCCAATGTAAATACTTGTAAAACTTGTATGTACTTTGAAATTACTCGAGTTTTTTATTTCCTGGTTTACTAAATTAACTAAAAGCATAAAAGCTAAACCATTTGTTTTGGCTTTATTTATTTTGTTAATCAGGTTCCGTATTAAATTCAAAGAATCACAAACCTCTATTGTTTTGCGGCTAGAAATGGAAAATTGTCACTTTAAGTTATTTTTTTATGAGTGTAAACATGTAAAACATAAAATATAATATACATATTTTGGACGTCATGCTTTGTGTGTGTAGTGTTTACTCATTATTTATTTGTACATGTACATGTACATTAATTATTGTAGCTTTTAAATTGATACAATTTGCTATAGTTGTGAATAATTTTAAAATGTATCAGAGCAGACGGACGACGGGCCGCGGACTGTCTCACAATACAAATATTATCACTAGATTAACCGTTAACAGTTATGCATCTATTGTGTTTTAACATTTTTCATTTGCTCATTTTTATTAGTATAATGTAACACATAAATACACAATACACAATACATGTTTAATATTTACACGCAAGGGTATCGGCATGCAGTCCGTACTTAATACTTTACACTTTATAGACACATGAAATCATTAAATGCTCATAACATGCTCTGTCCAATATTATAGATAACAACTTGTTATGTATATATATATATATACTATTATACTATATGCACATGTCCTGATTACGTTACATTGGGACTAAAAATCTGCATTGGTAATATCTATATAAAAATCCTATATCAAGTATCAAGTCAACTTGACAAATTCAAACTCAAACACTAAATACATGCTAAAACTGTTAATGAGAAATTATGACATTTTGCTAATATTGAAACAAAAACAATAGAGCATATTGATTATATGGGGAAACGAATTCAGAGTAATATTATGTGTGTACGTGTACACAATATGTAACATGGTAAATGAATGATACAGAGGATTTTGCAGAAAAAAAGGATTATTAACCTGTGCCAATTTAGTTGTCATCTGCCTTCCCTTTGGTTCACCATGAGAAGCTTTTTTACATTGCAGTCAGTTAAAAAAGTGAAAAAGTGATCAGTAAATACTTTTTGACTCATTGAACCTTTTATGTTGAGAATTAAGAAGGAGAGTAAAGCAAAGTCGGTGTTTGTGATTTGTGATTTGTGAACTGTCTATTCCCAATTAATCTCATTAATAATTCTTTTGGTCGACGGTCAATCCACATATCAATATCTTGGTTTAGTTTGGAGTTTGGTCTGGTCTGGTTTTGTGATTAGAAATAAATAAAAAACAACGATAACAAACAATGTAGTCGTCTGGATTCTGGATGTTAATTATTTGATACATAATTAATACAATATAAAACACACATGTGAATATCCATAATCCACAATACAGTGTATAGTGATTGTTATTACTTGTAAAATAATAATACATATCTACTACAAAACAGTAGTATAGCGAATAGTGTAACACAGAGGTGTGGAAAGAGAAAGAAAGAAAGAACAAATATTATTATTATTATATGTGAAGGTTTTGTTTGTGGTATTCTGATTTCCGCAGTGGACTGACCAGTGACCAGACGAACACGTAAATCCCCAATAAAAAATCAGTACACGGACGGGCTATTTCAAACTTTAAACTAAATACATGTGTACATATTATGTTCTGTATTTTGTGTTCTGTCCGATAGCTGATAGTTGAAAGAAGAACAAGAACAAGAAGACGAGTGTCTTTGATTTTGATTTTGAACACACTACCACAATTCAGCTGAAACACACACATAGCAATAATAATAATAATACGGTCACATGTATTAGAAATAAGCAGTTTGTGTGACAAGTGAACTAAACCATACTGAACACTAGACACTAGACGTATTTTTTTCTCTTCATAACTCGTAAATCGTAAACAATCAACAATCACTTTTGTATTTTGTATGCAAATAGTAAATATACTTTTAGTGATTGAAGATTGAAACTTGTAAAGACACAAAGTCCTCATCCCCAGTTAACAAATCAACCGAAAAAACTGTGTTTCGTGCAAAAATTAGTTCTTATTTTTTATCATAATAAATACTATCGTAGTGGAACGGTTTTCATCAGTACTGATACTTTTACCTTTCATCTTCAAATATTTACACCGTTTATATCAAATATCAAAATGACATCATATTATTATCGGTAGATGGTTGATAATATTTTGCATAAATAAATATATAGAAGGATCAAATATTATTATAAATTAGATATACAAATCTAAGGCATATATATAAAAGGTGGAAATATTTTAGTTTTAATTTTAATGAGTGATGATTTTTTTTTATGACATTTCAGATTAAATGTACCTTTTCAACATGCTTGAGACAAAGACCTCCACTTTAAGTCCCATCACTCCGCAAAATATGGAGAATTTTGGTTTGTGGGAACACGACAATTTTGCACTGCCCACAAAAGTTGAAATGGCCGACATGATGGATTACGGTTTAGATGCTAATGCGAATGTCACTTCAACAATTCACCACCTAGGAAATCACTTCCCTCCCCATTCTCAGTACTTGACACCTCTGCCGGAGGGAGAAGTATACTGCTCATACTACAATGAAAATTGTTTCCCCATTGAAGGATCTATTAATTCCGCCTTTCATAAATGTAAGGATTTTATTATTTTTTATTTTTTGTTGTTGTTGTTTTATTCAGTCAGTATCAAAAGTGTCAAAAATCGAAAGTGAATTAAATGTTTGAATTTAATTTTAATTATAGTTTCAGATGTACAAAATTCAATGTTTACGGACAACTATGACCATTATTTGTCAGATGTTCCTCTCCCGTCTCAACATCCCCATCTTAATAACAATAATAATAATAATAGTAGCAGTCATCATAACCATAACCATGATCATAATAATAATAATACTAATGGAATATCACATGGACTGGTCTCCCTTCCATTTGCTGATTCAAACCATGTTCAAACTCCATCCGCCCATTCCGAGTACAATTGGGATGATATACCATGTGATCAAGATTACTCTTATTTAAGAAAACCAGATAATTATCATATCAATTCAGGTACTGAAAATAGACATCATGACAAAACTATACTAAAGTCATGTAAATATTCTATTCTAATTCTACTCTGATTTTGGATTTTGGATTCTGTGCACTTTCAAAAGTTGCAACTCGTATTCAATGTATATAGTTTACTCTTGATCAGGATTTTAGATTTTAATAATTTAATGGATTGATTTATTATA
Organism: Sminthurinus aureus; assembly: GCA_034698265.1. Taxonomy (NCBI): domain Eukaryota; kingdom Metazoa; phylum Arthropoda; class Collembola; order Symphypleona; family Katiannidae; genus Sminthurinus; species Sminthurinus aureus. The sequence continues at coordinate 27,019 of JAQGBH010000962.1, read as the reverse complement.
TGATTCTGATTTCTGATACGCAGAAATCGACTCGGAGGAAGTTGACTCAAAGTCATCCGGTGAGAGTCATTCAACTTCAATAGACTCAACTACTTACACAATCACCCCTCCAAAGAGAAAAGTTGGGCGCCCTCCAAAAAAAGATAAGAAGCTCAAACGAAATGGTATGAAAACTCAACTTCAATATCTAAAATTATTTTATATTGAAGAAGCTGCATCTATCGACTATCGATTTACTTTTCTTGTTTTAATTTTGAATGAATGTTTGATCGTTTTGCATACCTGATACTACATTTTAGACTTTAGATTTTAGAATTATCCACATATAGGGATTCAAAAGCCTGAGCACTTGTCTAGAAAATAATTTTACAACTCATCATAAGTTTATGGATTTTGATAGCTGTTTTCTGTTTTACAATAGAGAAATAATAATTACTTTTAATTATTATTAATGATTACAGACAGAGATGAGATATACAGTGTCATCCATGATTAAGAATTATAATTTTATTATTGTTATTATTGAAAGTTGACCATGCCATGGTCACCGTCTCAAGTCTCAAGTCTCGACTATCTTCCCATGTTTACAGTGTTATTGAAAAAAGTATGCAGAAAAATACGTAAATGATCTTGACCCATCTTAAATACAAATGCATTCAGTTAGCAGGGCACGCATATAAAAACATGCGTAAATACTAAATGGAAACATGCATAATATGCACTTTGTACTTTATACACACACGATGCAGAAGAAAATGAGGCATGTGAATCAAATCGTATTAAAAAATGGGGCAAACAATGAAGCTTATGGTTATTTGAAAATGGAATCTATAATAATATTATATCACCTATCAGTATTATTATTCACCGAGTTACAATTTTTACTAATGAGTAGACAGTAGACTATAAACACGTGAAAAACTCTCGTTTTTTTCACACGTACCCTAGACACATATATTAAGAGTAATCCATTTTATGAATTATGAACGCATTCAAAAGATGCTTTTCGTATTTGTATTGTGTTATATAACAGTATTATTGTTTATCATTAACATGTGGGTGTGAGTGAATGTGGAATGTTTAAGTATTAAAATTGTACCGTCTTCGTAGTAAATATTGCTAAGTAGATGTTTTACTGATATAAAATTTATGACATTATTTATTGTTTTTTCTTTACAGAGAAGAAAACTGGACGTTTGTGGGAATTCATTAGAGACCTTTTAAAGAATCCTGAGGTAAGATATACTTTGGGGATTACTTTGGTTAATTTTTTGGAGTTTCATAGTCTTTTAATACATGTGTTAGGTTTAATTTTTCTTCCTTTTTCTATTATATATTTTTAGTATTGTCCAAATTTTATAAAATGGGAAAATTCAGATGAAGGACTGTTTAGATTTGTAAATTCTGAGAAAGTAGCACAATTATGGGGTCACATAAAGGGAAATCCACGAATGACATATGAAAAGTTGAGTCGGGCCATGCGTTACTATTACAAATCCCACGTTTTTGAACCAGTGTTAGGGAGAAGACTCGTCTATAAGGTAACTTTTATATTTTGAAACTGGAAACAATTTGCAAAATTGTACAAATGCTCTTTTCTTCGATTGTGTAATATGTAAATAGTACATTTTTATGTACATACTCATCTAATTTTCTTTCTTGTGTCACGTTTTATAGTTTGGATATAATGCGACCGGGTGGCGACCAACGATCGCTAACGGATACATATTGACTCACCATCATTCAAAACTCTACAATTAACACTTCACTCTAGACTCTAGATGTAATCAAATGTAATAATAATAATATTATTGTTGAACAGACTCTATAATAATATATTAAAGATACATTAGTTAGATGTTAGATGTTGTGTAACTGTCCGATGTTGTAGGTTATAGGAATAAAATGTATACATGCATAGGTCATTTTGAAGTACTGTTTTTCAAAATTTTTATGAAAAATATTGATAATTGATACCGAAAGTAAATACTTGTAGACAATATCTATTTTACCTGTTTCTCACATTTTTGGACCACGATCTTGTATAAGGAAAAATAAAATTGTAGAAATTCTTACGGGGTAGAGAGAGTACTATAGTTTGGACGTCTACGTACTACGCAGTACGTAGTATTTAATATAATTGAGGTGTATGATAAAATACAAAATAACAAAGTATGCATTTTAAAATTTTGCAAAGTTTTTTTATCAGTACATTCCAAATTCCAAATGTGGAAATATAGGAAAGACCAAAGTGTTTTGTAATGTATTTTACTGAACCATTTTGTAAAAGTACAGACTCCATAATATAAATATACACAGAGTAGAGTTATATTCATCAGTTATCAAAGTCTCCTGTTTTGTTCCCTGTCTCAACTTTCCTACTTTTCAAATTTCGTCAAAATGGGAAATATTTCCAATTTGAAATGTATCCGGAAATGTTTCCCATTTTGACAATCAGACAAAAATCGAAATATTCTCAGGGAACATTTCTATTTAAATTTTCTTCCTTTCTGTAGTTTTTCATATCGAGAAAATCTATAGGAAACGTAAGTACATAATATACATAGATATTGAATCGCCGTGATATTTTTCAGTTGATTTTACTTGCATTTTACTTAAAGATATTAGTTATTTGCTATTTGTTACACATACACTTCTTGTGCTTTAATTCGGAACTTGAAACCTCACACACACATCACAATATATATATATATATGTGTATTATATTTACTTTTAGTTTATGCAATATTATTTTGTATTGTAGTAGTTTTTTTTTATAAAACACACGAAACAAGACTAAATTATTTTGATTGTTCATTTTTTTTAGCTTTTATTATTTATCTGGTTTATGATGAATCATCATTAACTTTCTCATTTCCGATTTGTAGAGTGTTTTGTATTCCAAGTTGGAATCATTTCCAACCTGACGTAAATATGTAGAATATATATATAGATACTTTTACTGTTTTAATAGTTTATAATTTAAAATGTTACTTTTTGTTCATGATTTTTTAATTTTATTTTGCTCTTACAAGTTCTAGCTCGAAATAATGCTTTTATTGTGTAGTTTTCAGTTTCGTAAAATGACCGTACTGTTATCAGTGGCGTAGCCAGCACAAATTTTTCGGTAGGCCAGCGAAAAATTTTGGTATGCCTAAGGCCGAAGTTACATTTTAACCTATGCAAATTTCTTAGAAATGATGCAAAAATCCCTCAAATCAGCCATTTTCTTAGAAAATCGCTCAAATTTTGGTAGGCCTGTGCCTACCACTGGCTACGCCACTGACGGTTATTATTATAACATATTATGTTTCATCCTTACTACTTTCTACGCAGTGCATAAATCTGTATTTCTGAGTTTAGAATTTGTAATTTGTATTATTAAATGTTATGTTAGACATATTAGACAAAAAACGGAAAAAGTTTATAGTTTAGAATTCAGTGTTTGAAGATTATGTAGTTGAAAATTTTTCGAATATGATACACTTTTTTTACTTTTGCCTAAAATATTCTAAAACAAAGCTGTGGTTTCTGATTTCATCTTTCAGTGTTTTTTAAAGTCGTACATTTTTTCAAGTAAATAATATGCCAAAATTAAATAGTAATAAAAACCAACAAATTTTGTATACTACGAGTACCTGCTAATGTTATTATTATAATTATTATTTATATCTGTGTGTAAACATTTTATTAATATTTATATGTAGTGTGTAGTGTTTTACAATAATTAACTAAGCGAATACATTTAATGAAATTTGTATGACCCATCGACTCAAGGAATCGTAATTTTTAAAAAACATGTTCAACAGAAATAGTAAAATCATTACTGATGGTTTTCGCCAAACTTTTCAGTGTGTAGTGTGATGAAAAGTGAAAGCCCTTGTTTCTCTCATTTTTACGTTTTGTTTGTATGAGCAATGTACACGTGGAGACATATTGTTCATTTATTTGTAGTTTAGTGTGTAGCATTTAGCATAAATATTTAATATTTATATGATATACATTACATATATCATGTACATTGTACATGGTACTTATACTTAAGATCCGTAAACTTATTTTTAACTTTTAGTGATTTTACTGTTAGATAGAGAAAATACATTTCGAATAATATTTTACAATTTCGAATTCAAACTTGTGTATTTAATTATGGTTGGAGTCAAACCATTTTGCGTCGCGTATTCTGCAATAAATAAATTACTAGCAGGTAGATATTCATAGGTAAATGATACATATAATACATAATAAATGTTCTCATCATACAAAATTATTACTGTTGTCAATTTTTAATTTTTATTTATTTTCTATTGTTATTCATTTTTCATTGTAATGACTTTTTATCAAATAATTAACATCAAATTATGTCAATGGAAAGTTGAAAGTAAAGAACTAAATGTTAAATTCAATTTTTAAAATTATGTTATACATAAAGACTAGATACACAACGGATGTTTTTTGTTTGTGAGAAAAGATACGAAATTTTGGAGAAATGAAAAATGAACAAGACAACTACATGTTATAAATTATGTATGTGCTTTTAAAGCTTTAAAGTTTTATGTTGACCAACATAAAAAACATAATACATATAAATATTAAATACACACATAATATTGTACTGGTGTGTACATTTTTTGATTGTTTTGTACAAACTATAGTTTAAAATGTACTTTACGCATTAAAATTAATCAAGTATGAAGAAGAGAGGTCAAAAAATAACGTTCATTGGACATTAAATTACTAATTAAAATGTATTGTATTCATTCTTTTCTAAGTACATAGTATATGTGTAATAATAATATTATGATATACCTTAAATTGGTCATGGTTTAATAAAAATTAACTCAGAATTATAAAATTACCTTGTTTTCTTTCATTATAGTATTTTTAGTAACCTGCAAATGCATTTTTCAGTTATGCGTCGCGCAAGCGTTATAACCATATGTATTAGGCATTAAAGTTTACCTGTAGTATGTACAAACGTTTAAGTAGAAACACGCCGAAAATATCAAGTATTTTAGCTGTGATTAAATAGCTCAAACACGTAAATGGTGAATATACATATAGTATTAAAATTATAAAGACGCACATAATATAAGGAGAGCATTATATTTTTTTCCTATAGATAAATAATACATATTTACAGTACATAAAAGTAGAAAATAAATAAATAAAAGTGTCATATTTCCAAGGTCGAAGGGATCTAGAACAACATCGATCACCGCATTTCACGATGCACAATAGATTTATATAGTTTTTAGATATTCCTTTGGAAAACTGTCAGTTGTCAGTTGTCCTTTTTTATTTGTTGACTTTTGAGTACACATGGAATTACAAGCTTCCAGATTCCACATCTTGATGAGTACTTACTCTTTGCATCACGATTTTTTCACTTAAAGTAGATTTATTTTTCCCTTGGTTGTTATTGGCCACTTCAACGACATTAAACTAAAAAAAAAAGATTTGAGTAGGTGAAGAAACTAGATTAGTACCAAATACCAAATACCAAAAACTGTTTAAGATTCAAACAGTGTGTAAAATGCAAAGAACAGTTATTAGTGACTAATGACTAATATTTTTTGTTGAGTACTGAGTAAAAAGCAGGCAAAAATGAGAATAGAGAAGGAGCGAAAGTATTCAAGCTGATTGTTTCCAAAACATATGTACAAAGCCCAGTCCATAGTCCATAGAGTTTGTTAGGTTTAACATTTGGTCTTTAGTCTTTACCGTTTGTTATTTGTCATGAGCCCAATTTGCAATGAGACCAAAGAAATGGAAAAAGAGCGAATAAGTGTAGATTGAAAACACAAAGTGTCTGGCTTTATTCGTTCATTTGATTTTCTTAGTAAATATTTCAATTTACAATTAATTAAGTGATATTGTGTCTTTGGCAAAAAAAAAATCGCTGCTCTTTCTTTATCTGCTGCCTTTTGTAAGTTACACGCGAAATATATATATATATATACATATATATATATAACATATAACATACCATAATAATATTATCTATAGTTATGAGTTATGAGATACGTTTTCCTCTGTTTCGACAATAATTAAGATTCTTGGTGTATCACATCATAGAAAATAGGTAAACATAAAAAGCAGTCTAAACTCTGAATGGTTTCTCTTCATATATCTCATATATACAACTTATAATCTATAATTTATTCTAAAGGAAAAAGTAACAGTAGCAACTCGATCTAATTTTCAAATTTTCACGTGTGCCTTTTGTGTGTGTTTTATATATTGAAAAAGCTCATGACATACTATAGTAAATAGATACTAGATATTAGACAAAGAGAAATTTTCATCATTCAGGATTCAGGTTTATGAGAGCATTCGTCTTCAAAAAAGTGAATATTGGCAAAAGTATCCATAGATAAAACAAAATGTAACCATAAAACAGTCGCTTCATAAACTAGAAACTAATTTGTATTGAGTATAGAGAGAATAGTGATACGACATACACATTTCCGGTCTCACTCGTCCATAGATAAAGCATGTACAATGTATATTGTACCTTTAACCGCTCTAAATAACGTAAGTATAAGCTCAACTGCACACTGCACACAGTGCATTTAAAATACCCTAACTGTAAATAATAAAGCTATCCATTATACCATAGGTACAAATACGAAATGAGACATGAGACAAAAAACTCAAAAAAAATATATAACACACACAATACATAATACAACTTTGTATTTCAACCTTAGTTTAAAAAAAAAAAAAATATTCATGAAAGCAGATGTATGATTTCCGACAAAAGAGCCACAAAAACAATTGAAAACACTTAAACACAATAAAAACTAGCGTGATGCGTGTGTACAAAGATGCGTGAGAGATAGTAACATATTAGATAGACAAAATAACAGTAACAATAACAAGATGTCAATAAAAAAAATCTAAGTAATTGTTCTTTAAACTAAATAATCTATGTTTCTGTCTGGTTTGAAATTTGAAATTAGGAATCCATCTCCGTCCACAGAGATAAAATTGTGTGTAATAAAATTAAACTTTTTCAATGAGATGAACCTTTGGTGCTTCAAATGATATTTTTCGGAATTCTGGGATGAATGAGAGAATGTACAAGTCAAACATGGCTGCCATGGTCCATTCTGTAACAATTGAGGTAACGTGAAGAGCCCAACCGCCGTCCTCTGGATGCCATTTTGCTGCATTTTTACCTGTAACAATTCAAATTTAACATTCTATGTTTACTACAATCCACAAAATGTGTACATAATAGGACGTATATTTAAAAAGACAGATGTGATAGTCACAAAATCAAATAAAAAATCGATTGGCGTCCTACAAACTACAATCCATGAATAATGAATAATATATATTGAAAATCAAAAATGATAAAAAAGAAAAATGTCAACGGTAGATTGAAGCATGGTATGTAAATACACGGTTATTTGTTTTTTGTGATATGTGCTGTGTTCTGTCAAAAATAATTGAATGTATTTAGATGTACAGATGTGGGTGTAGGAGATTGGGAGACATGTTATGTATGTATCTTGTCCAGTCGGCGTAAAATGCTTAATGGTAAATAAAATTATGCCATTTACCATTTCTCCTTTCATTTCATTGTGTTAGATTACAGACTAGAGTACAAAATTTAAGGGTGAAATCATTCGGTTATCGGTTATGAGCTACAAGCTACAAGCTACAAGTTGCAATCGAATATCTAAAATCCAAAAATGGTGTTCTCCTGTCACCTCGTGCGTCAAAAAGCCGATTGGCAATTGACACATGGTGATAAGTTATCATTAAAAGTTTGAAGATACGGACAAATTATTAAAAAATATGTAGTATTTTTTCTATTCTTTCTGCATTATTTACAAAGCATATTACCTATTGGATTTTTTATGCATGTTGTAAGTATGTTTCTACTTGTTATTAAAATCTTGTACACTTTACACTTTACGCAATTTTGTTCATGCAAAACACTACACTCGATACATAGAAAATTTGTCTCTTTGTTTGAAAGGAACGTTTAAAAACATGGGTGACTAACAACTAAAATTAAATACACTAAAATATAATATAATATATAATATACTGATAAATTTGCGGCCAGGAAATGGCTGAAATGTTGACAACTTCCACAACACAAATCTCAAATCATCCTTCAAATTTCAAATGTATTTGAACAACTAATTAACAGATTGACAAAATAAACTTTGATGACTAAATCTTGCTTTTAAAATACAAACTACGGGATGTGTGAGTGATCGTGAATGGTATTTGATATTTGCAATAATACCTAATTGATTTTAGTGAGAAGTGAGGGGAATTTCATCTTACAAATTACAAATAATTATTATATGTAAATCGTAAGTCATTAGCAAACAAAGAGCATATTTAAAGTTTGTTTACCTGTGAAGTATGTTAGTGAGACTGTTCCACTGCTATAACATATGATGAAGAGAATCACACACACGATCCCAAAGAAAGTTCTTATCCACGCCAGAATTTGATTTCCAAACAACGGCAATAGTTTGAAGGACAAAAACGATTGTGCCTACACAAGAAACAAAAAAAAACATGTCACAAGTCACAATACATTCGATCTTGGTTTGTTTGTTTACATTTGATATTTTGAGCACTCAGTTTAACATTCAATTCTCAGTTCTAAGTACTGGTTTTTTATTTTTTGGAGATGTGTGTACATTGTGCATTGTACACATTGATTTGCGCAATGCACACGTATTTTGCATGCAAAATGTTTTGAATGTATTTTTATTCTTTTGTTTTTTATATAATTGTCGTAAATAAAATTACACAGAGATATAAGCCTCCACCAAGAAAGCACATGAAAGCTCCGACAAGATGCATGGCAATAACATTTGTTTCTTGAAAACATCCAACGACAGAAATTCCCAATGCTGATATGAATCCAAGTACAATTCCAACTTTATTCATTCTTAACCCCCAAATTTCTTCTTCAGAGTCCCGAAAAACTTCTTCAACTTGTTTGTATCTTATATAAACGACAAACCCCACTGAAAAAAAGAAAAAAGTATAAATCAATTTATATTTTCTTGTATATTTAAAACTTAATTCATACTGACTTGCACATATCAATAATTAATATCAATATCAGTCAAAATGTCGGTAGTTGGTACTTACAAAATACAGCAGAAATATTGAGGAGCAAAGCAAACACGCAACTTTCAGGAGGAAAGGTTCCAGTATCCGAAATATATGAGAAGAAGGGAAGTATATGACCTAAACTTAGAGCTATGATATACCTGAAAGAATCAAATGCAACAAATCGTCATTTTTTATAAGATATTTCATGCATTCACGGAAAAATTCAAAATGATAAATGTAACAAAAAAAGTGCAATGTGCGAAAAATTGATATTTTTGGATAAAACTTACGTTGAAATAAAACTTAATGGAAAAACAATCCCGACAATTAAGGGGAAATAATGTAATTTACTTGGCTTCATATTGGACAGAATTTTTGAAATTTTGAATATTTATTTTCTTGTATTCTACTTTTACTATCACAAACTTTGGCTTGGTGTCACTGTGAAGAATGTACAAAGTACAAAGTTTTTTTTCGCGTACTATCACAAACCACAAATCACTCACGAACTACAAACTGCAAACACTGTAAACTACAAAACTCACTTTTACCACTTTAGTAAATGCTAAAAATACTAAACTGGAGTCGTTTTATTAAATTAATTGATCTTTGAGATTTCAGCTCTCACTCTAATGTTTACTGTGCTTTTTGGATGTGGTGTGTGTTTGTGTGTATTTGTGTAGAGTGTAGAGTGTAGCCGAATGAGTGGCCTAGACTTGCAAATTGTATTTATATAACAATTAAAAGGATGATGAATGAGTCAAAAGTTAAAGCGAAGCAAAGATTCAACAGAGAGATATGTAATATCTGTATTCTGTATGTACAACATAAATTCAAATACAAATTCTACAGTCACACATACAAATAATATCTGTATAATAATAAATGGACTGACGACTGACTATCAATTATCACTGGTACTGGAATTATTATCAGACTAGTCAATTGAGAAGATAATTGAATTCCAACTTCCAACTGTACCTAAAATATGTATGCACAGCATACAGCATCAGCACAAACTACACTTTCCACTTTACACACTACAAACTACAAACTACATTCTCACATCACACGTAACAAACAACACACGCACAGCACACAGAATAGAGTATCCTGCATCCAGTACAGTATCAAGTATCAGTACCAAAACCAAATTATATTTATGTTCACTTGTTGCAAAAATAGACTGCAAATTTTTTTCTTGAGCATTGAAACTAGGGACCGGATTGACGCATGCACTGTACACTGAACACTGTAACTGTAGTGATTTGTATAGCCTAAGGTCTAAAGTGTATAATGTATGATGTATAGAATTTGAGATTTGGGGATGATACACTAATATTATGATATATCGTCTTTTTTGCTTCAAGTTTGTTTTACAAATATTTCGTAAGCGGAAAGGAAGTGCATAGAAAATAGAAAGAGTTACTCTCTCTCTCTCTTTTCTCTTTCTCTCTTGAGAATTTCCTTTCAACTTTCAAATTTTAAATGCTCAAGCTCGTCCTAACTTGGAAGTTGTTGAAATATTTCCATAGTTGAATAGCTAAATCACCACAAAGTTGAGCAGTCTTATTCAACAAAAAGGAATGTAGAGACGATGGGTTTGGATTTGAGAATGACTTTAGAGTCCGAATCCTGAATTAGTGAATTACGACTTAGAAAGACAACTTGAAACCAGAAACCGTTTTTACTACCATTTTAATTCTGGGACAATCTGAGAATGTTCAGACGTTAACGGTTCACAGATACAAAATACAAGGTTGGGCGAGGGACCAGGGAGTATGCGTTTTAATCATGTAACATATGTGATGTGAATAAGCTTTTCTATACACATCATACATGTCTGTTGTTATTTTCACCTACATTCAATAAAAAGTATTAACAATGTTACTACTACAAACTACAAACTGTTATGCTTGATGCTTGATACATAATAGTTTGTATTTTGTGTGTATCATATGTGAGAAAAATTCTTCAATAGGTGTATAAGAATAGAGTAAACAGAACGTATGAATATATAGGTAATAGGTAATGATATGCATTTTCATTTTGCTCTTCTTTTTCTTCATTTCGCTTCATTTTGTTTATCTATTATCTATTGACTGTCGACACTAGGCACTGGGTTAGAGTTGTCGTTTAATATGTAAGGTGTAATGTATGGTTGGTATACGGGTGAACTCTAAATAGATCAATAGTAATCCGAAATCCAAAATACGTACATGGTAAATATGTAGGACACATCTACACAAAATTCTACAAAACACACAAGATCACGTGCTTTGCAGTTTGCAGTTCACAGTTCACAGTTCATTCACATATCCGCTATATTTACGTACGCTTTATTTTTATTAGTATGCCATGCATGTACAATGTACAAGATAAAATGTATACAATGTACAACCTACAATCTACACTGTTAAAAGAGAAAAGTGAACAAAACATTGGATAAAAAATGTTGATAAAATACACAGAATCCGAAGCTACTTAGAGTAGCGAAAAGTCTACAGATGTAAACGTATTACGTATCTATACGAAAACCTGATGAAAAAATTGCAACTGAATTTTTCTAACGCCACATTTTGTATTTTTCTTCCCACACACCACACACACAGTATGTCGTTCTCACTACAAGTATACGTAATATCAAGGTACTTATGTGCATCTTACATACCATACTGCATACAACATACATTAAGAGTTAGGAGCCAAGAGTAATCAAAAGATAAAAATAGCACAGAGAATCTAAAATCGAAATAATAGTCAGACTTTTCTAGTGTCAACTGTAATCTGTAATAATAATAATTATTAGTAGTCGTTAGCATATTCTGCCTCATGTTCTATTTTTTCTGGATTCCAGATTCTAAATTCTAAATTCTAGTCATAGTCCATGTGCGAAGTACAAATAGACGAAACAGACTTAAATATATCTTGTACACATGTTTCTCTAATGAAATGCGTAAAAATTAGAAGTATTTGCACTGACTGTCGACTGTTGCCAATGCGCAATATCACATCTTGCAAAAGTAAAGAGTACAGACTTTATGATACTTTTGCTGGTCCTCATGAGTTTTGCCTTTTGCCGTACATTCATATTAAAGACACATGAATTATGGATAAAATACAAACAGGAAATATCGCTTCGTATCATTTAGTACAAGTGAACAATGTCAAATGTACAATTTTTACAATGTAGTTTTTCCTTTTATATTGTCACCGGATGATTAGTAATTTTTCCATCATTTTTGTATTTCCAATGAAAAGTTGTAAAACTGTGGTGCGTTTTTAACTCTTGAGTGTTTCAACTTGCACGTTGTGTTGAGTGTTGACCATTGCCGGTTCAAAAATGAGTCATTCGAAATTCCATGCTAGATACTCGAAACTCGACACATTGTCTGTGTTGTGTTAAGCGTGCACTGTACACTGTACGTTGTACATGTATTAGTTGAACTCTAATTGCTAATTATTGTAAATTTTAAAGTACTGTACTTTGACAAAGTTGAGCGGGCTTGAGGAAGACTTTGTCGATTGTCCATTGTCGATATATTTACCAAGTTGAGGGCCAACATTCAACATCATCATTTGTCATTCAGGCACTTGCATGTTTTCATAGTTATTGAATGTCAAGTATGAAATATGGTATTTGCTATTTGCTATTTACATTTGACTTGATGAGCATATTATGTACTTTTGTAGATATATTGTACATCATACATGGATGAGTCATGATTCGTAGACTGTAGACTTTTTTTGAGCAGAAGTACCTTTATCCTTTATCAGGTATGAGGTATCGGTAATTCAAAAGAATAGATTCTGTGCGTAAATTAATTAGTGCTTTACATATACAATATACAATGTGCACCACAAAAAGTACAGACTACAGACTAGCTCTAATGATGTTATGCAGGTATAAGAGAAAAGAGTAGTATAATATTTTATACAACATCCAGCACCCGTAATGTACATATATATACACAAAGTGTAAAGTTTACAGTTTACGTTTACACACAGCACTGGAATTCTGTGAAATTGATGACCTCAGATATATTAATTCAACAGGATATTTGATGCTTTGTCGCAAACAACTTTTGCTGAATTTATGACGCGTGCTCTTGTAACTATGTATTAAGGAGATATAATTGGTCATTAGTAATTAGTAGTTAGTCATTGGTTGCTACTACAAATTCATTTAATTTTAGTGTTTGCATAATGTTTGCACAAAAGTGTTTCATATTTCATACTGAGGATTTAAAATTCAGACAATCCAGAATTCAAAGGGATGAAAAGTTCTTGGTTGCAGTTGAATGTACTAGTATATGAGATATGAGGTTGCTTGTACCTTGTACGTATGTATATACGTATGTACTTGTCCTTATGATGATCCAAACCCCAAATGTCATCTGTCATACCCTTATACTTGTTAAGTATAGACTTCTATAGTATAGCTAGATTGAATTAAATTAGGAAGAATTTAGTGTATTACGGTGCCATTTACGAAATGTGTGTAGTATATAAGTCATAGGTACATGTAGAAAAGCAAGTTATCTTGAATCTTGAATGGCTTTTGTTTTTGTTTCTCATGTGCTACACACTATACACTACTTACTACTTACTACGAGTGTATAGCAAGTTTACGAACGTAAATAAATAAATAATAATTCTGATGATTGTGAGAAATTAGAGCAAGCTGAAGAAGAAGCATGGGGATTTGTATGATGTATGTCTGTATCTAGAATCTAGAAGCTAGGACATATTATGCAGTGTGTATACATTGTACAATATCCAATATAAGTATATATTCGCTCATTATTGACTTACTGTATGGAGAGAAGAACTTTAAATCTTTATCTACAATCGGACAACCCTTGACCTATGGACCTTCTGACTTCTGACAAATAGAAAGACACATTAGTACACATGACGAAGGAATGGACCTCATTTATTTTTCTCTCTTCATACTCCATGCAGAGAACAGCAAACTTAAGACTCAACATTCAACATGAAGTGTGGAAAAGAATGGTACGTAGTTTTTTCTCAATTTTATACACAACTGACAAAGTTTGCTGCGCATCTTAAATTGTAAATTTCAGTTCAGTTTTAAAAAGATATTGAAACAAAACTGAATTTTTTTTTATTAAAGTCGAAACTCAAAAGTGAGTACAAAAACAGATCTACAAAGTGGTTTTAAAATATTATTGTGAGAGTGAAAAAAGAATGAGATACAATATTCGTAGCCTCTCTCAAATTCAAAACTTGGTTGTGTTGAGTGTGACAAGAAGTAATGGGAAGGGGAAAATCTGGAATTACCGTAATATTGGACGATCCATCCAAACATCAGCTGTAATTGCTCCACCGACAGTAGAAGAAACTTATGATGTTGAAAATAATCCTCAGGTACGTATACAAATGTAATTGAACTCAGTTTTTCATAGGGAAGCGAATTTGAGAGAGAGAAATATTTTAAATTTAGATACACTTTGGAATTTGGAACTTTGGATAAGAATTACCATGAAAAATTATTCAATTCTTGGAAAAAAATGTTTTGATTAATTCCATGATCTTTGGTGAAACAGGGTATAGTGAATTTAGGAACTGGAACAAATTACTTGATGGCCAGGGAAATCCATGCAAAAGTATCAACTTTGAGAAGCATTCTTCCTACTCTAGAATCACAAACGGTGGAAGAGGTTGAAAAACGTTTGAGTGAAAATGTAGCGGTTTTCATGCAGAAATTTTTCAAATCTTCATCTTTGATAGAGTCATCTGAGGTGAAAGTCATGAATAATGTGACTGCTTGTGTGGATCATCTCTGCGCATTTCTTGGTCAGCCACACGATGTCTTTTTATGTCCAGCACCTGCTTATAGTCGTCTTTTCCGTGCTACTCAATATTCTGCTCTTGAAATCGTCCCAGTCCCACTCTCACACGACTTGGTAATGTTTGTTTTCTTTAACATCAATCAATAGTTGGTTCCTTCTGGAATCCATTCATTTCATATTTCATATTTCTATTGTTTGCGTTTATTTTTTATACATCGTCATTAAATTAAGAACTAATTTTAAATGGTTATTTATAAAACAGGAAAAATCAAAGTTTTTCTGCCTCACTACTCAAGTCTTAGTGAATGCAATAGAAGAACAAACTGCCCAAGGGAAAATTGTTCGGGGAATTTTGGTGACGAATCCAAATAACCCAACCGGAGAAGTTTATCCTGAGAAATTGATCTTTGAAATCATGGAGCTTTGTCACAGGTTTGATCTTTTTTTGGATAAAGTTCGTGTAACATTTAACATCTAATACCTAAATTCCGAACTCGGCGTATTTCATATTTTTTTAACTGTCTTCAAAGAATAACAACGAAAACGTGAAACATGTTGTATTTATGGTTTCAGATATGATTTGCATTTAATACTTAGTGAAGTGTACTGTCTCTCCGTATTCGAGAAAAATAGCCAGTTTCGTTCAGTCTTAACACTGAAGGCGGAAAACATTCCAAATCCTGAGAATGTTCATGTTCTTTGGGGACTTACAAAAGTAGATAAAGCTATTTCACAAGTACAAAAATTATTAGGTGAAACAATAATATTTATGATTTGTGGTTGAAAATTAAAATTCGCAAACTATTTGTCTTAGGATTTGTGTCTCACAGGTTTTCATGCAGCAGTGATTCATTCCAAAAATGCCGAGTTGATGTCAAAAATTCGGAGCAGTAACTTATTTCCAGGACTAACGATGTCTGATCAACAACTGCTCACGATGTACATCAGTGATCATGGTTCTATTACATAATATATAATATCATAATACGCACTTTGTACTTTCTCTAAAATAAAAATGAAGCAAATGAAAAAAGACATATATATACATAAAACATTAATCCACATTGCACATGATGCATAAAGTAAAAATACTAAGTATTGGAAATGTATTTTTTGAAAATCCAAATGGAGAAAGCATAAAAAAATAATATCATGATATTTTATTCAAGTTTAATCCGTATGTGTAGATTGGATTCAAAATTCATTCCTTGTACAAAACCATGAAAAAATGAGACGAGCTTTTTGGAGAGCAAAAGACAAACTGGAATCGCTTGAAATTGATGTGTTACCTGCGGAAGCTGGATTTTTTCTGTTGTGTGAGACCATTTGTTCTAAATTATGCTTAAAAATGCACTTTTTTATTTGACATTTTTTATATATTTTTACTCATTTGTTTTGGTTTTTAGGTAATTTTGAACGTATTTTAAGCCCAGTCACAGAAAACAAATGTAAAGGTTAGAGTTTTCAGTTCCAAAAAGAAAAAGACTGCGCAATTTTTTTTTGCTCATGAAACGACCTCATCATTAATTTTTCGTTTTTTCTTTTGTTTAACAGAAATATTTCAACTCCTGTTAAAACATCGAGTGTACGTCGTCCCTAACTGGGAGATGAAATCAACACTTCCTGGCTGGTTTCGAATCGTGTTCACGGCTGAAGACCATATTTTTGATACAGGTACCTATATATAAGATGTATATGTAGGTATTGCGTTCAAAAAGATTACAAATGTTTTATAGAATAGATTAGAATTTGGAATTTAGAAAAGGTAGATGTGAAATGTCATTTCTCTTTTGTTTTGTAAAAGTCAATTATTGTAAAACCTCCTTTCTCTTCTTTCCAACAGGGTTTACCAGAATTACTAATGCCTTGAATGAATGGAAAACCAAGTGCCGTATCAGACACTGACAATAAATTTTCAATTGTTGAACAGTGAAAATTGCCAAAAATTACGGTCATACTCAAACTTCAGGACCTATATGTACGTGATACCATGTAAAACTAAATGCTAATTAAATATCAAGAGACCTGACCACAAAAAAATAGTACAAGATTTTGAACTATTTTTGTAAAAAACAACTCGTCACCAATAATTGTAAAATTATTTCATTTCTAAACTATTTAATTTTGTCCTGTTTTGTTTTTGTTCTATTTGAAAATAAAACAACATATTTCTTGTAACTTTTCTTCTGATGTTTGTTCTCATTCCTCATGCTGAAAAACATGAGGAGAGAGCTGCATTGCATGTGCTGTATGATGTATGAATTACTGAGCTTCATTCATTCATTGACTATCTACATTCTATATAATATATAGAATTTTAAAAAAATGGTTTTTCCCCTATTTGATACACAGGTGACTATTACCGGGCCGTAATAACAAATGCAAAACCATACTCGTTCTTGATAGGCAAAATGACAAAGTTTTTGCATAAAATGTGATTCCATTATAAGTCACCTTAAATTCTTCATGGTTATCTAAAATTTAAATATGTTGTACGTTGTACAAGTAGACGAATTTTCACTAAAAACCCTACAGGCTACAAACTAAATAGATATATGTATATGCATGTGAAAAAAATCCACAGTAGAACTTTGTACTTCATTTTTATACGTTTTCTTATTTTTTTTACAAGGATTAAATCAAATTTTTTTAGAAGTTTTTAGAAATTTTATTTATTTTCTTCCGTTTTAGTTTTATATTTTCTGATACCGCTTACAATACACAATGTGAATTAGTTTGTACTTAGTTTAAGAATTGAATTGAATTGAATTGAAAAATTCATCAGAAAGTACAAAGTACACAAGTTACAAATAGACGTGTCAATAAATAAATAAAAGTAAGAACTGTAAATATTCTAGTTTGTATAGTGCATTACGTATTAAATATACAACACATTCCATGTAGTAATTACATGGCATGTACACATATTTCATGTGGTTAATAATATTAAATAATATTGAGTTAATTTTGGTGGTGGATTAAATGAGTGAAAAAGTGAAATTCCAAGAGATGCAATACACTTGAACAGTTTTCAAGTCATATGTATTTATAAGTATTTGCATAAATTGAGATGAATAGTAGTATTCTGTTGAATGTTGAATCAAGGTAGATTGGTTTTTTTTAAATGTTAAGTAACCATACTTTTTTAATTACTAATCGACATTGTTGTAATAATTACTATGTACCATACACAGTTTAAAATACTTAAATTAACTTTTTGTTTAGGCAGTGTGAATATTCACTAAATGATTTGGATTTTCAACCTCCACTAAACTGTGCCCATAATCCTTTACAGGTAATTCATAATTCATTTGTGTACTTACCGACAAATTTGCAAAGTACGTAGTACGTCCGGCACCTAAACGTTTTCATAGAAAGAACAGTTACGATTTCAGAGCATACAAAAACACAGCGTTGTTCCTTTTGCCTGGGGTTTTTATTGTGTTTCATATCGTATTGCTGATAATTGATAATGTTGTTGACAAAAAAAAACCCCAGAAAAATGCAATCACACAATCTTTGGTGTTTTGAAGTTTACAAACGTTTTGTTGATAACATGCTACACATTTACCGCTTGTTTTTATAGTGTGAAGAAGCATGGCCATGTGAATTGAGACGGTATTGGTTTCATCTTCATTTATTTATCGAAATCACCAGAGGATTGCTACTGTATGGAACTTCAACTATAATTATATTGGGTAGGTTGAAATAACTAATAACATAGCATAGTTTTAATAGTAGATTTTTATAGTATACAGTGGAACATTTAACAAAGATCTAAATAATGAAACTATAAAAATGTGAGTATATAAATGTTTAGACTTGTGTCTTTTGTGTCCTTTTGATATTAGGAGTGATATTGAATAGTTTATCATTTTACATATTAATCTCTTCTGGATTAGCAAAGAATGGAAGTGGAATTTATCTCTTAATTTTGGCTGTTTGTGATTCTGCAAATCTTTTATGTAATTATGCCGTTGGAGTGACAAGAGGACAAATTTTGGACTTTAATGAATTATTCATGGTAATTATATATTGAACTTTGATACGTCTTACGTATATTGTGACAGTAGTCAATTTTTAACATGTGTGTTAATCTTTTCAAGTATGTACTTTCTTTTGTGCTTCTATGTATATTTTCAAATAGAACAATGAATGGTTATGTCGTGTCCATGCTGTCTTTGTTGAAATATTTCAACACATGTCTGCTTGGATTGTTGTGGGATTTACTGTGGAACGCTGTCTTATTGTTTGGTATCCTCTCTCTATGAGAAAGTCTCGACAAACAAGGTCAAAAATTGTTGTCATTTGTCTTGGAGTCCTTTTCACTTCATTTTCCCTCTCCAAATTATTCCTTACAGGTTTTTTAAATTCACCTTTACTTTTACTTGTAATTATATAAACCACACACAATTTCGCTATATTTTATGGTACATGTGTAAAGTACAAGAAATATTCATGTTTTATTTGAATTAAGTATACTAATAATTATTTACTAGGGTTTGAAAAGGACAGTGTGTTTGGATATAGAGCTTGTAACTCAAATCGTTTTATATGGGAAGGAATGAGTTATGTTCGCATTGCTTTTCAAACTTGGATTCCTACATGTATTGTGTTCACCTTCAACTGCCTCATGTTTTTCAAATTGAGACAAATTAATCTGAAACGAAGACATTTGACAGGTAGCTATAATGATTATATATATACTGATATCAGTTTTTCATAATTATACATGCAGAAAATAGACTGAAAACGTACGAGAAATTCTTTAATTTCTCATTGATATTCATTATTTTTTAAATACAGCTTTACTTTCGCCTGCAAAAGGAAATATTCACAACAACAACAATAATAATCATGATACTCATCATCATCATCATCATCATCACCAAAATTTTATGCATAGACCAAGTCCAACAACGCCAATGCTCATAGCAGTTTCACTTGCGTATCTCGTCTTAGTTTTCCCATTGGGAGTTATTCAAACTACTGAAATGTATTGGAATATGCATGAAAAAGTGAAAATTTCTAGTGTAGAACCTACGAAAAGTCAGTACATCAACTGGTGAGTTTTATTTGTACACATATACGTATATATATAATATATATATACACTACACGTACATGTATGTGTGTGATTAACCATCTTGTTTAATTTCTTTCTCCGTTTTATTCATTGATTTATATATTATTATAGGATGATGACGAAAATCCTGTTGAAGTACATTCGTTCCTTTTGTTTTGGATTCTATCAGCTCAACTTTACCATCAACTTTTTTCTATATTTTGCAGCTGGAGTACAATTTCGCATTCATCTACTCTGCAAACTAAGAAAATGGACTGAATGTATACTATGCTGTTGTGGTTCAACATTAGCTGGTCAACATCAAGGACATAAAACTGTTCATAGTTCTTCAAGTGGTCAAACAGTGTCATCCCAGATAAGTTCTTCAAGTAGACTTACGTCGTTGACATCAACGACGAAACTGTAATGTTTGATCTAAAAGCTTTGAGCACATTGGAAAGTTCTCAAGTTGTGTGTACATGTGTATTGTGTATTTATACCCCTATTCAATGTACTACTATATAGTTCAATATTTTATAGTGTTAAGCGTTTTAACGTACAAAATGAGCTTGTTATGATTTATGTTATTTATGTAGTTAATACATTTAGTATATATATACAGATCAAAGACATAAAATTTAATAGATTCCTCGCGTCATTTGTCCATAATATATAAGTATGATGCTTCTTTTTCACCATATTAAGTCTACTCTATATATATTTATAAGATAATATTTGTTTAGAATTTTATAACCATAATATTATGTATGATGCTTGATTTATTTGTGTCACTGTCCTTAAATATAGGGAAATAAATGTAGGTAAATATTTATAGATAAGTTGAAACTGAAGTTTTATTGCACGATATTATTTATAGTGTCCACTCTATATTATTATATGCACGTAATTTTTTATTTTGGCTAGAATATCTGCAGATAATTATGTATGCAGCGGTAATCCAATTCAAAAAAAGCTAGTACTTTCACAGTTTAGATTCTATAATATTTATATCATCATTAAATATGTTTTAAAATAATTCTTAGTTATCTATAGAGTAGAGAGTACAACATGCTATTCTTCTGCGTATAATAGTTATAATTTTTTGTTCGTCGTACGTATGTAAAAGTCATTTAATTGACACTCATCCTCGTTTCGCGTCAAGTACACAGTACACAATCTCACTTGTCCATTATATTATTACGATACATCAAACGGCCTTGAATTAAAAAGAGTCAACAACAGGTTATTGGGATACTTTTAATCTTTAAATACCTTGAACATTGAAAAGAAGCAGAGATATTTATTAAGTTTTGGATGTATTTTGTTATAAAAAGTTCAAATTCAGTAATAATACAATAATAATAATTATTATCAAATTATCGTTAGCTAATTGCTTGATTTGTGTTAAAATTGTTACCTGAATGAAATTATTATCCACACCCAAAAGAAGGACTCCAGAAGTACAATTTTATTTGATAAGAATAACAATAATATTAAAAATAATTATTGATATGATTATTATGAATTGTAAGCTACAAAGAAGAAGGAACATAACAATGTTAGAATCATATTCTCAAATTCGATTAAAATTACAAAAAAGAAGCATTTAATAGCGATAACTTTAAAACTTAACGTATATATATTATTAATTGTTGTTGACTCATATGTCTGTGTTTTAGTACAATTAAATAAAAATTAAAAAGTGGTCTCATGTTCAAAAGTCTCATAAATATTTTATATAAAAAATAATTTGAAAAATCAGTTTACACCATGAATCAATACAAAAGTCAGTACAGGAGTAAAGCAAAGTAAGTAGCAATAGTGTAATATAATATTATTATTTAATTATTATTGTAAAATGAAATATCTATAAATATAACATTTTTATTTTATGGTGCATTATTGTTTTATTTTTAATAGTTCCTAAATAAATAAAAGAAAAAAGTAAATAATGATCTATTGTTATGTGTCTTGTAGTGTTGTAGAGTGCACTCGAGAGAATGTATACTATTATATACTTGTGTGTTTACTTTTGCATGCAAGAAGTACTTAATTTTGTTATTTAAATACATAATAATATGAAAGGGATTCTTTACATTTTTTGATAACAATAAAATATAGCGAATACTGTTAAAAAGTTAAGAGTTTAAGTTTGTTTTTGCAGTTGTTGTGTACCGACTTTTGACATTGTCAAAATATAAAATCACCATGATTATACTAATCATTTTAATTTTTTGTTGTTCATTATTTCTATATTTTAGGGAAAATTCACATGATTCTAAAAAACACCAAAAGAAATGTGAAAGAGAATTACAACAATCATTTCCAAATTTAGACCTTGAGATTGTACGGGAAATCCTGGAACAAGTGAATTGGGATGGTAAGTAAAACAATCAAACTATTGTAATATAATGTATGTAAGAAAAATGAAATTATAAAAAGGCCATAATTTAGATTACACAGATAAAAAGAAATTAATAATATATTATTATAACTTTTATAACCCTAATACCTTTTTTTGTAATGTAATGTAGTGGCCAATGCAAAAGATCTTTTATCTGATATGGTTGATGTGTATCCTGAGAATAGCCTAGTCAATGGAGCTGGAGCTACAGCATTGGTACATACATGCATACAAGAGAATTTTTTTTCCTTCACCCAAATATTAGACATTTTTATTCATCTCTTGTAATAATAATTATGATCATTTACATTTTTAAATGTATATTTATGCATATATTAAGATATTCCAAATTACAAACATTTCATGTGAAAATAATATTATTATAAAATTTAGGATCCTGGAATGTTCAATGGAGGAATTAGTGCTAGTCATTCTTTTTCTTCTGCTAAAAATGGATACGATACAGGTGATGGGAAAAGTAGTCCATTGGATTCCTCAGAACTAGATTCCATGAAATGGATTGAACAATTTAAAAATGAAGAATTATTATTGATAAATCGTAAGGAAAATAAAAATTCACCACCTACAACAACAACAAGTTCAAGTTTAAATAAGCTCAAAAGTAATAATAATAATAATACTAATTCTGTTTCAAAAACTGTGAAAGATAAAAGAACATACAAGGATTATCATTCTCTTGACTTTAAACTTTTAAAATCACAAACTAATAATAACCCAGAACAACAACAAGAAAAAGACGATTTCCCTGTTTTAAGTCCTCGAACTCGCACACCCACATTGTACGATACTATTATTAATCCCTCTAATACTTGTTCATCAATTTTTCAGTCAAAATCTGAATCAAATGTTCATGATTTGAGTAAACAGTCAGATGCCAAACTTCAAACGACCAAAAACCAATGGAAAGATGGTTCGTTAATTGGATTATCTAATAAAGAAAAGAAAACAAATGAACAGATCGGTCTTATGCACCAACAGCGACAACAACAACAAGATGAAGATATTTTTACTCCTTTCGATGGGGATGATTGGTTCACTTTAGAATTAGATAACAAATTTATAGCTCAAGTTTTTTCAACATATTCAGATCCTATTGATGATATTGAAATTGATAAAATGAAACCACCATCCATCCGCATACCACCTGATTTAGCATTTCAATTGTATAATATATTATATCTTCAAATGAGAAAAAATGGGGCATTTGCTGAACAACCACAATATCATCCGTCTGATTTTAATTATACACCACCACCAGAAGCAGAAGAGTATACCGAAGAGGAACTTAATGAGATTATTAGAAAATCTGAGATTGCTAATAATACTTGTCCAGATTTACAACAAGTTATGGAATTGGAAGTAAAATTAGAGGATCAAGAAGCCTTTACTAGATCGAAAATCCCAAATAATCTTGCAACCCTCCTTGCACGTCGAAAATTACAAGCCGCATTTCCAAAAGTAACTTACGAAATTATTGAAACATGTTATGGTGCAAATGATTGTAAATTTAATGTTACTTTAGATCAATTGAAGAGTATGTATGGGCATTTATTTTGTCCTGGTGGACTATCCGAGAATTTTGATGATGGAAATAATAATAATAATAACAACAATAATGATAATAATGAAGAATATGAAGATTTCGATGTAAGTGTTTTAAGTAATTCATTTTCCGTTTTTTACAATTTTATAATTATGAACATATTATGTGGGCTTACTATGTTAATGATAATATAATATTATATAATAATTTGAAAATTGATTAATAATTTATAAATTTAAATTAAATTAATTTCAAAATTTGTTTTAGAATGTATTTGAAGGAGAAAATATAGATGAGAAGATCATTCTAGATATTCGTGAAAAAGCCGTTTCATATTATCAAACGAGCAAAGAATTTGTAGAACAAGCTAATCAATGTGGAAATCCAGCGGTTGCTGCACACTATAGATTAAAGGTAAGTTAAAATTTGTTGATATTATATTCATTTATACAAAATATCATAATATTTTAATATAATGCATTATTATACTATAGTAGTAATTTTTACAATGTACTATAATAATAATAGTGATGTAATAGTTACGTATGATTTAAAACAATTATTATTAATTATTATTTTCGTTTGGAATTTTTTATAGGCTCAAAAGTATTCAGATCTTGGACGTGAAGAAAATAAGGAAGCAGAAAGATTGATAATGAAAAGATTTAATAGTTCAAAAGAATCACAATTTCAATTAGATCTTCATTATCTGTATGTTTCCGAAGCTAGAAAATGGACCCAGAAATTTCTGAATGTATGATATCTATATCTTAGGAACGTTTATTTTATATTGATTATCCTTTTGTAAATCAATTTATGAAGGAGTTTAGTATGTACTATGTATACTGTACTCTATTATTATGTGGAACATATGATGCATAATTTCTTTATTGATTTTGTCTTTAGGAAAAAATGAAGTATTTACAGGAGAACAATAAACAAAGTATGGAAGTTACAATCATAACTGGAAAAGGAAAGAATAGTATATCAGGACCTGCTCGATTACCTCAAGCAATTGAGGTGTTTTTAGTCAAGCATGGATACAATTTTTATCAATATCCTGGAGGTGGTAATTTTAAAGTTAAGCTGAAAAATAATAATAATTATGTATGCTTGGGACGATAAAGGAAATTTTTCCGAAAATTCTAGGCTTCAGTTTCCATTTTCCATAGAAACTCTTTTTAAACTTTTTGGGAATTTCCAATATTGGCCCAAGCATACAATAATTATTATATTCCATTGAAAAATTCACTATATTATATATTATATACATGTACACTAAACTACCACAAATCAAAAAAAAAACCTACATACTTTTATAATTAAGACTTAAAACATAATGACTTTTCCTATATTATTATGTCATATTATGTATGCAGTAATAATATTATATCTTCTTACTAAAATTGAATGAAATTATTGAAACTATTTAGATTTTTCTTTGCAAGTTCATGGAAAACCATATATTATTATATTACAATAATGTTATTATCGAATCAATGATTGATTTGTTCAAAATTAATTACTGTAATAATATCATGTTTTATATACGTGCATATACTGTATCTAAGCGTACTGATACATCTGCACAAACGAGTGTACGTATAATTTTTGTAAATCTATTTTTTTTTTAAAAAACAACAAATACATGGTTTCTTTGTAAAATATGATGTTTATGTACTATGGATAATATACAAACTAATTATAAGTTTTACTTTGTGTACCTCGTTTGTTGTTGTGTCACTAGTTTTTAGTGTTTGCAACCATTATGATGCCTAATGAGGTGTTAAGACATATAGATAAAGAATTGAGAAAGTGTTGTGAATTTATTTTTTATGAGACGGTCAAGTTGTACATGATATGTAGTATGCAAATGGTACAAAACAAATTGCTTTTTATAACCTATCTAGTTTTTATTGTGAATTGAAACTATATTATTATTAATATTATAGTGGTCAATTACCTACTAGTACTTTGCGTATAGAGAACTTGAATAATATATTATTCATACATGTAAAATCTGTACTATCACGAGAACACGTGAATTTATTGTTACATGAGAGAATGGCATAAATAATATTAAATATTAAGGTATTATATATTTTTTTTTGCGAGATAATAGCACCATTTTTCAAGTAAAATGATACTTCAGGTTATCTATTTTCTGACTTGGCACGTCATTTTTTGTTTTTGTGGGGCATTACAGATTTTACGTGAGTGATATAGTATAAATACCAATTTTATGTGATTAGGAAGTGCATTTAGAAAATGTGTAACAAGAAATCAAAATGTATATTATTATATTACATCGATAAATCGAAACATTATACATAATATTATATCACGAGAATATTATATTATTGTTACTGTAAAAAAGACATTGCTCAATTTATTTTTTGTATTACGATAATATATATATATATATATATTATTATGTTACGAAATTATCATTTTGATCGTCTATGTATAATATATATATATGCATTTAAATGTATGTAATAATATAATATTATGTAAAATACATAATATAATATGCAACTATTTTTATTTTACATTATAACCAATCAACCATCTTGTACAAGTCTTTTATTTCTCTGAATTGTAGACAAAAGTAGTATATATTTTATATGTTACATACTATGTAATGTTATTGTTTACTAGTAATTAGTAATACCTTAGAGTATACATATTGTATTATACTCTAAGAGTAATATACTAGAAAGTCTAGTAGAAAACCTTTTAGATCATGTCAAATACATTAATACAAATGCTATAATATATTACTTATATTTATAAATTCCCGTACAAATTTGAGTACATGAAAATATATTATTGTTATTATAATGCATAAATTTTACGCTGTTCAAAGTTTATTATGGCCTAATGATACTTGATGTAAGAAATAAATATAATATTAATATATTTTGTATATATTGACACGGTATCACATAGTGATTACCACCAACCCTTGTTTATAATAATATGGATTTCTACACTGAATCGGGTTCTGGAAGTTAGGCGGATCCGAAGGATTCGTCCAATCAAATTAGTATTATGATTATTATTATTAT